>CAOLHI010004003.1:0-140791 GCA_948474755.1 Ctenosaura bakeri | reverse complement strand
TCCATCTATCTGATCTAGGCCAGTGTTCGCTGTATGCAGCCCCTGAGACATTTTTTGGCCACCAGGGTTCCCCAAAGTTATATGAATGCGTGTGTACTTCAGAATGCCTCCAAATGTACTCTGGAGTGAGATGGGCATTTCTATCACATTTGGAAGTCCTTTGAGAGCTCCTTGTAGGCCAAAAACATTTTTTTGCAATTTTTTTTTTAAAAAAATTCTCTTGAAATGTTTCAAAATGTCCACAAGGGGGCATGGATTTGCACCACAATTTGCACCCTCTCAGCCCAATTTAGATCCAGAAGAGGCCTTTTTTGACCCCCTCCTATGGTGAAAATGCCCCCATCCTCCACAGAGACGTTTGGGGTCAAATTTTATTTTATTTTAATATTTATTTTTTTGGGGAGCAGGTGTGGCCTTCCAAGATCTGCTAAGAGGAGAATGCACTCCTTCCAGGCTTTCACAGTTGCCCGCCCCTGGCCAATGCCTGTTAAAATTATAATCAAGAACTAACCAACCCCATGAATTTTTAAAAACTAGATTTTCATTTTTGCATGTGTCTTTTGCATTCCTTGGGGAAGTCTGTATATGTACATTTAAATATATAATTATAACCCTAATTTTAAAAAGATAATTATTTCATACATCAGACTTTTCTGCTACTGTGAGACTGAGATGTTAGCTTTGTTTCAAGGATTATATTTAAAGCTTTCACAATTAAGAAAATGTTCCTTTTATCCTAGATTGCTAAAGGTGTTGCTCAGGGCTTCTATTTACCAATTCTTACTCTTATCTCCTCATGCAAATATTTATGTGATGCTAAAAAGAACATTTGGACCTCTCTTGTGCTTGTTTTTCCCCCTCCCTTATATCTGAATTTTATGGAACAGAACATGGAATGGGGCTTACTTCCAAGTATATATGTAGATCTGTAGGGTTGTGGTGTGAAAGAGCTCTTGTGTGCTCCCCACTTCTCTGATAAGTTCAGGGCAATGATCATACCTTGGAAAAAATAATTTTAAAGCATAATTATTTACAGATATAATTCCAAGGCTCTCAAAAATAATGTTACTAATGATGCTTACAATTTTTTAAAAGTAACACTTTACTACCCTATTTCCCAAACATAAAAAATTGCATTTTTAGTTACTTTAAACACCTTGTACTACTGCAAGTCTAAGTAGCCTTATCCAGTATAGCCAATAACAAAAAACACTGGAACACTAGTCTAATAATAACAGGAAGGCTGCATGATTTTCACTCCTGCCTCAAAAAAATGTGGCCTTTTCTTAAGTTTTGAAAAGCTTGAAATCAAAAGCCTCTTTATAGAAGTGATAACAACATTTGTATTGTTTAATTCTGAGTTGTGCCCATGATTTTGTATGAGGTGCAACCACTGTGAACTGATGGGGAAGAGCATTTACAGCATTATTAAATTCTAAAAGGGGAAAGTTCTCTGGAAAGTAAGACAGTCACATATAATATCCAAAGTGGAAACTTCTAAAGAAAGTGAGATTAGTTTAAACAATACAGAAATAAGGGCTAAGAAGGTCAGCCTCCCTTGGCATGCTTGGAAGTTATTTAAAATCATGAGTAGCTCAGGGTAGGAGCACAGGGTCGGAAAGGTACCAATACAAGAGGACATTAATTTAAGGAGCCGATAAAATATTTTTCTGAAAAAGGCAAGAACAAACTGTTTAAATAAATGTGGGCTAGCAATAAGGAGAAAGAAATTAGCATAAAATAAAAAGATGAGAATAAACAGTTTTAAAAATACATCTAGAGCAAGGAATCAAACAGAAAGGGAGGGAACATTTATATTATCTAGCTTGATGAGGTTTGTTGAGGGCTAATCAAGCAGGGCAGGTATTATTAATTCAGGCCTGTTTGTTCTCTGCTGGTTATATCCCAGCTTCAAACTGTTCCTTTTCTAAAGAATATACTGCAGGACACCCAGAATCTACCATAAACGTAGGTATGTCCTGAATTATCTACCTGTGAAAACCATCTGGGCTATTTAGAAAAATCAGTTGGACCTTAATTCACATTCAATGGAAGACAGTCACTTAACAGTTAAGGACAGGTCTCGTCAATAGAGGATTTGCAATTCATGTTACAGACAGTATCAAACACAAGCCTCTCTGGCCTTATTTAGAACTTCAGGTGCTCTTAGATTACCTGCTATTTTCAAACAATATCAGCACAGGAGATAAGCAGAGAAGGTAAAATGATCTTAAAAGATTTCCAAGTGTTCCAAATAAATGAATATTTTTCCTTTTTCTGGTGAATTCCCTTTTTATATACCCTCCAAAACAGCAAAGTGCTTCAAGGTTTCATGCCTTCTGCTTATTAAAGAGGCCTTAGTGTATTACCTCAATGCATCTCATTCTAACATGGACTTCCATGGCATACAAAAAAATACCACACACTAGCTACTAAAATGCAATAAGGCTTTAACTTGGATTTAGGCAATTGCAATGCTTCTGCTAGCAAGGTTTAGGCAGAGCCAGGGCTCAGTCCCAGAGGCAGAACAAAGCTCTGAAACATACATGATGGGATATTAATGCATTTGCAATGGTATTTTTTGTGCTTAAGAAAAAAGAAGGCTCCAGACCTCTGCTACTGCATTTCCTTGCCATTTCTATTCCACTTTTGGGATAGATGCATTAGTAAACTGAATCACAGATTCATGTTAGATTCTCCCCACACCAAACTAGAAGGACTGAACATATATTTTCTCTAATGTAATAGAAGTTTTACATCTACAGTGATAGAACAATTTTATGCTTTGGAGTTTATTTTGGTAGAAACAGAGCCACTACTATTATGAACCTGGTAAAATTCTGTAATTATACATTTGAGGGGTAACTAAAGGGACGGCATCTGAACATGGGGAGAGTACTTGGTTTCTTCAGTGAGCAAACATCGCCATTCCACTCTCCCTTAAATTAGTGGGAAACAACTCCTGAAACAGGATTTATAGCTTGTCTCATGTCACCATATGATTTCATAAAATATTTGTTACTTCTGATCTTTGTTTCAGCTTAAAGAATAGCTTTATTTGCCTTAAAACTCCCAAGGCATCTGGAGTCCTGGCAGTCCTTAAGAGATGATAATTCTGAATGGTGTTTTGTTAAGCTTAAGGGTGCACCAAAATATGTGCCTTGAGTTATTTTAATGACAAGAACAGTTAGTGTGAATTCCATAACTTTGTTGTGGCAAGTGTGAAGAGAGGAGGAGATTTGTCCCACTTTTTAAAATTCCCTTGTGTTTTTTTTAGACTCATATACTTGCAAGTAAACAGCATCCTAAGAAACTAAAATCCAGTGATATTATGTAAAACCGGCATGTGAAATAGAGAGGGACATCTGATCCATTTTTGTTGCAGAGATAGAGTGTTGAATAGGACTGGTTAATATAGAGGAACATGTATGTTGAATATATGAATATATGAAGTTAAAATTTTCGCAGGTAAACAGAAATACTATTTGTATTATGTAAATATATTATAAAAATAAAAAGAAAAAAAAGAAAAAAAGAATAGGAATAAAAATGTACAATGGTGAGACTACGCATCTTGTTACTTGACAAGTTAGCTAACATTTTTACACATGAGCATTTCAGCTCTGCCAAATAGATTTTCTAAGTTTTTTTAAAATGTTTATTAATATACAACCTAAGAACAAAGAACAGAGCAGAAAGGAAAAAAATCAAATATATCAAGAACAAAAATCCACTCCCAGGAAAGCATTCAACCAGAATCCTGAATGGAATGTTGGGAGCTCTGGTGGTGGTGAAGTGCATCATTAGTATAATCAATAAAAGGAAGCTATTTCTTTTTCAGAATTGTCTTGTGTGGTATATCCTTTTGTTATTCTCTCATTCTGTGCATGCTTTTCCATTAGCCATGTGTCCCAGATCCTTTTCTACCATCTTTCAATGGAAAAATAGCCTGTTTTCCAATTTGAAGCAATTTCCAATCTTGCGTTTATGAGGAAAAAGTTAATGAGGTCCTTGTGACTCAACTGTTTACATTGTGAATCATATATTGGAAGCAATTGAATGGTAGGACAAGAATCAACTGTTTGCTTTGTAATGGTACTGATAATTTTCAAAACCTCAGACCAAAATTGGGCTACAATAGGCTAGGACAACTACATATGAAGGTAGGTGCCCTTGGAGCTACAGCCTCTCCAACAGTTGGGTGGTATGGTTTTTGTGATGTGCCTCAACTGAACAGGTGTAAGATACCACCTATGAATCAATTTGAGGGTAAAATCTTTAAATTTAGTTGGGTGGGATATGTATGGGAGTGATGTCCAAATTTTCAGTCAATTCATATCCGATATCTGAGCTCCAAGGTCAGCTTCCCAGCCTGGTTTACTATTAAGACCTCAGCCATAGGTCTCATCAGTTAGCCATTTACTAATTTGTGATGCCAATCCTTTCAGGGACAGGTTCTTTGAGACACATATATCTTCAAATGAAGTCAAGGTCCATGGAAGTTCCCCTGTATGGGTCAGTTTAGCACTGAAATTAAATATTTGATACAAAGGGACCTATGTAGGGGGTCTCAGGGGATATCAGTTCATCTCATGATTTCGGTCTAGAATTGTGAAATAGGTCATGAGCAGTAAACAACCCTTTGTCTTCCCAGTCTCTGAATTGGGAAAATTTGGCAGGGTTGTAGAAATTTGGATGTAGAAGAAAAGGTCTAATTGGAGATGGAAAAGGTGCAAGAACATGTTGCCATTTTTTTTCTATGTCTGTAGTGTTGTTTGTAGGAATGGGTTTGAGTTTTAATAACTATCTTATATAACCTGTTATCTCAGCCACACAGTGAAGGAACTTCTCACACCACTAAAAACACTACTGTAACTAATACTTTTTTATCCATATGATTATTTACTAGTGTGTCTCACTGAGGGTGAAAAAACAACAACATCCCATTAGACACTTTCTCATCATGTGCTGAAACTGACACTATCAATCCCTAAAGTGATATCTCCTTGTTTTTGGTATCAGTGAGGACTGTCCCCTTAACGATTCTAGCTATGTGGGGGTAGAGGGGCCAAGCAGGGCAAAATTGGCCATGATTGGATTGAATTCCCACTATATTTCTTCTAAAAGTTGCCCTATGTACTCATGTACCTGTCACTGAGTAAGAAAAAAACTTGATGCATGTGTTCCCCAAATATATGGACCTTTTAGGGAAAATTAGACATTGACCATCAGATTTGCAGTTACATCAATCAATTTTAAAAATTAATTAAGATACCAATAAACATGCTAATAGTTCCTCCCCTTGGTCATTATTTATTTCCCATCTCTTTCCAGAATTGGGACTCAAGGTGGCTTACAAATTAAAATGATTACAATGAAATTAAAAACATACAAAAAATCAACATAAACCGGAAACAATTGTTAAAGCTCTCTAACCATTCATACTTACATTAACGCTATTTGGATGGCCATCTCCAAGATGGGTGCGTAGATCAATGGTTTTCAAAACTGTGATTTGGGGTGGTGATGGTGGTGGTATTTTTATTTTTGGCACAAATACGATTTTCACCCCCCCATGGTTTCAAGACAGCCACATGGGGTTTTTTGCACAAAATTTCTAGATTTTGCCACAACCACCCTCTAATGTTGTGCACAAACTCAGTGTGGGTCCCTGAAAATAGTAGGGTTTTTTTCCCATTAAAATGTGGTTTCGTAGAGAAAATGTGTATTTCTGCATAAGACAATTTACAAAAATACTTTGGGATGTGTGAATATTGGGCAAAACTGCAAGATTTGCACCTTTGTGTTATTCTTCTCAGTGGTTATCCCCTACCTCCCCCCCTTTTTTTTTTTGACAGAAACTAATAATGATGAGTCTTTACTGATTTACAGCTCTTCCCAATCCAGTGGAAAATCACAGATGAGGGTGACTGCTCACAGGGGCAATGCCTCTAAAAGTGAAACATTGCTCACCATTCTGTTCCTTTCAATGTTTTCCTACAAATTCTGTCTCCTCTAACAATTTTCTTCAGTCATGATTACATCTGATCTCAGATTGGGTGTATAGAATCAGAAAACCAGTGTGTAAGAGAGATAATTACTGTCTTCTAACTTTTGTTCAAATGCCATATGTCTATCATTAGAATTATGAGTTGGGAACCTCATGGTTGTCTTATAATAGCTGGTAACCTTTCTCTCTGTCATTGGGGGTAAGGCATCCCCTGTTTAGGCTATGGACAGCTGCAGCTTTTTCTGAAGCATTTTCCAAAGACAAAGAGTATCAAATGGAGAATAGAATTGGAAGCAAATGGTAGTGAGCATAATATTCACATCAAGTCAGCTATGGTATATAAGATACATATACATAAGGTACATTAAGGTGCATGTACATAGAGTACATATGAAATTTGCTACATTTAAAAATCTCAGAGTTTTTTTTATTTGAAAAAAAAGAGGGGCTCTTTTGTTTGTATTCTATGTTAACGGTGAATGCTGCACAATTGCCATTGATATCAGAAATTCCATCAGAGGCCATTTCTGTCATGGGGAAAAGTGGGAACAACAAATTTCAAAAGGGCAGATTTAGAAACAATAAGCAATAAGTGTTTAATGTGAAACAGAAGGGCAAAGCAATGAAAGTTTTAAAAGTACAGACTCATCCTGGGGGCCATTTGAGAACACTGCAGAAGAGGCACAGATGGTGTACATACCTCTGAGCAAGGGGAAAAAGCACAGCTAGAGAAGGTAGGATGATTATGCAGAGAATTGCACAATTTTATTAAGAGGGGGAAGTTATTATTCTATAAGAAAAAAACAAAACTTGGACAACTTGGAAAATATAGGAATTAAGGTACAATCTCCAAAGTATAATAAGAATGCAAGAGTTGGAATTGTGAGAACAAAACAGCATAAAGGGCAGTATCAGTGGACTGTACTTATAATTACACTTTTTCAGCACTACATAGTGGCAGCAAATGAAGGCAGAAAAAATCTGCTAACTCCACTGCCTTGCCTTTTTCATGCCTGCTATTTTTATGGTCCTTCCCTCCTACTGCCACCACATATGCTTCAGTTGTCTCAATTTGACAGGGACAGTCTTGAGTAATCCTGTGGTCTCCCACCCTTTAAGCTGCTTTTAAAATGTATCAGGTTCTGGCTCCTCCTTCCATTTTTCCACCTTTGTCCTTGTTTTACTTCAGTTGCTGCAAACTGCGTTCAAAGTGCTAAAGTAGTTTGCACTCAATTGATTCAGCAGGAGAGGGGAGAGGAGGGCAAGAAATCTTGCCCTGCCCAGTAAACTCAGGCAATAGCCCACTGGAGAAGTCTCTTCTAGTTTCTGCATTCCTCCTCATTAATAACATTTGCCATTTTGACCACGCTGTGATGTTACTGTCGAGGTGTTCAATGTGAGTGCGGGAAAGGTTTTTCTAAGTGGATGGCAGGAATGAGGTGATGTGACCTTGGGTGCAGCTGCAAAGAATGTTTTGGCTAGCCAGCCTTGGAAGGGCACCAACATGAGGAGGTTGAGTACTGTACATGTAATTGAGTCACCCCCTAGGGTCTGGGTTATGGTTAAGCCCTTGAAAAGGCTTGGCTAGGGCACTACAATTCACCATTTAGGTTAGTTCCTGGTGGTCATGCTGCTCGAACGGCTAATTTATGGAATGTATCCAGACATGCTGCCAGTCTGGTTTTTTTCCATGATGATTTATGTTCCTGTCTTGCTTATTGCTTCTTGGTATGCTGCCTGAAACCCTAACTTTCATCTCAGTGTACTTTGCTAAATAAATAGCCCTGAGTCTTAGATCTTTAAGTCTGCAGAACTTTTTTAGCCTGCCTGGAGCTGCTTGGTTGCAGCTGGACATTGCTGCTCTATCGGCATTCTGCATATGCTCTGAGGAGCTATCTCATGCTACCCTGACAGTTACTTGGCCACATGCCCTGGTTTTCATCTGTGAAATTTTGAAAAGTGTGCCACTACCAACACTGCCATAGCTATGCCAGAATAGTGTGGCCAAACCATTTAAGTGATAACACACAATTCTGCAAAAATAATAATAATAATAATAATAATAATAATAATAATAATAATAATAATAATTTTTATCCCGCCTCTCCCAATGGATCGAGGTGGCATTACAGCAATATATAAAATACATTAAAACATTAAAATGTACCCCATCCTCCCCACCCAACCACCCTTCTGTGATAATGGGGCTTCCCATTATCTAGACTTAGCTAAAAGGGGGACACTTCCCTCTTCAGGTAAACCAAGGGTTAATAAGATGTTGGGATTAGATTACATTTTAGTATGTGGTCAGCATCATAGGTCATGTGGGTCAGCATCATAGGTCATGTGGGTCACCATTATAGGTCACAGGGTAAGACTTGACCAATCAAAAAGGAAAGAGGTGAGCATCTTCAGGATGCTTCCAGATGCTTCCAAGGAGAAGTTATAAAACTTCTTGTGAGGCCATGTGACTGAGAGATATCAAGGGAACAACAAAGAAACAACAAAGGAACTGCCAGTAGCAGGCTGAGGCCTAGCCCCGCCTCCTGGCCCCTTCCTACTAGAACATCTAAGCCTAGGAACAACTGTGAGTAATTAGAAATAGTTATCTAGGCGCGTTAGGGATTTTTCTGTTATTTTGGAGGCTGGCTGATCTAAAGAATGTATCTGTGCTTTTATATCTGTTCTTTTGTAACTACTTGTAACTAAGCGTGCCTGGGAGGAGGGAGCTTCCCATGTGTGGTAATTAGCCTTGTTTATTTGCATACCTTTAATAAATACTTTCTGTAAAAGACCCTGTTTCTCTCCTTTCCACACCGATGCTAGATAGACTGGGGGAAAAGGAAGATCCTTAAGCTTAGGGATTGACATGTTCTGGATAGTGTCCCATTGTACTTTCCAGGAATTCATAATTCAATGGGTGGTGGCAGTGAAGATGAATTAACAGCTAAAATTCATAACAGGCTGGAAAATACATCCCAGCAGCGCATGGGAACTTTCCAGCTTCACACCTTCTAACCCCCTAAAACACATTAACTATTAAAAACAATTAAAAACAAGATTAAAAACAAGAGGACAGTTGATGAGAGGCAGTGGAACACTAGTCTGGGAAGGCCTGTCGGAAGAGGACAGTCTTGACTGCCTTTTTAAAGCAGTCAAGACTGGCAGGCCATTCCATAGTTTGGGAACATACCTTATTTCAAAGCTCTAATATATAAATGGATGCTTCTTGGCCAAGCCAAGGCACTCATTGCAGTGTCACAACATATATTGGAGTGGTGCGGACTGTGAGTACTCTTTGAAATGAAGTGAGTGGCTAAGAGCATGAGACTGCATCACTCCCAATGCACCCTCATATGTTTGACATATGTATCCTCCTTCATAACCTTTTCACATATTCAAAGTAGGAGCATTGGTGTTACGGTTCCAGACTGAAAGCTGATATGGTTCAGAAGCTAAAAATCCTTGCAGTGATAATGCCTATTTATGGAATTTCACTGCCACTAATATGCTTATCCTTCTATCACTTGGCAAACGCAATTTCATTTTCTCAAACTTTTAGATTTATATTCCCTTAACATTCTGTTTGCTGTGTTTTACTTATAAGTTATCTTGCTTTGGAAACCTGTAAGCCCTGCTGAAGGGCAGCATATAAATCTTTTGAAGTGAATAAATACACCTCTGCATTTTGTGGATTAAACAATGGATGGAGCAGTGCTTTGATTTGAAATCCAACAGTTTGGCACCCAGAACAAATAAGGTCACCCTACGATTTTTCAAACACTTCCACTCCTTTGCTTTTTCAACTTTCTGCAGTAGCCTGCAGAATCAACTCATTGCAATGTTATACAGAATTGGTACCAACATCATAATATTTTAAAGGTACCAAGCACTAACATCTGTCCAAGATCTTGAATCACTGAAAGGTTAGAAACTTTCTAAGGTGGGCATGTTGTTAAGAGAAATGTTCACTGGCTTTTTTAGGACAGAGCCAACATGCCTTAAAGAATAGGGAAACAAACTCTAGAAAATGGGAAATTTAATAAGGTAGCTGGAAACAAGCATATGTTTATGAATTTAGTTAGGTTTTGGACACATGCTAAAACACAGCATGGACACTCAATCCATCTTTCTTAGTAGCCAATTTGGCAAAGGCTAATGCAGATCTTCCACACAGCTGCTTTAAAAAGCAGAGTTTCTCAACTTCTGCCTTCATTTTTCAGGATATGTAACTTACAGTATACACTCCAGTTTTTCTTGATTTTCTGGATTTTTTTGGAAGTAGTTAGGCTATTTCTCCTCATTTTCAGAAGTGCTCAGTGATTTCATGAGGTTTTCATTTTTAAGCAAATTACCATCATCCACAGACTGGAATGCCATGATATGCCAGATCTGCTTCAGTTATCTCCATTTTTCCAAATGACATGACGTGTTCTTGGTTCAAACAACAAAATCCCAAAATGTATAAAGATTTATATTTTAGGTTAGAATACATGCAAAAAGGCATGCATTAGAGGAAAATGCAGACAGAATGAAAATTTTAGAATAAAATGGCTACAACTTTCCGTATGCTAAAATAGTGTAATTTTTTAAAAAAATAAGTTGCAGAATGATGCAGCAAATAGACAAACCTAAGAATGAACACAAATGAAGAGCAGAATCAGGGGCATTTGTCACTCTATACTCCTTGGATATCAGGATTTGAATCACAGCTCGACTATGGAAACAGAGTGACCTTGGGCAAGTCACATTCTCTCAGCCTCAGAGGAAGGCAATGACAAATCCTCAGTTAACAACTGTTGCAAAGAAAAGCCCATAATAGGTTCACCTTAGAGTCTCCATATGCCAGAAGTGACTTGAAGATACACAACAACAGCAACAAGCAGCTCCTTGTGTTTTGTTTTTCTGACCATTTATAAACTTGTCAGGTTGCTTATTAAGTACAAGTTCTATTCAATCTCAAAATCATCATAGTAATTCTTTCTTCTAGAGTCTCTGCATGCAGAAATGGTTTAGAAAAATTGACCAGAAATGTTGCCTTTTCCTCCCTTCAGCTCATGGACTAACTGATCCTTCACCCCAAGGCAGCTTCCAAAGGTACCCTGCACTGTAGCTGAACTCTGCTTGAGGGAGGATTCACTGCAGTGAGAAAAGCAAGAAAAGGGAGGTTAATTTAACTGAATCTAAATATTGTTCCTGTTGACCTTTCTGCCCCATGTAGAGGTCACCCTTGTGTCCACAGCTAGATTATTACCTCATAAAAATGATGGCTGCCTAATCCTTTACATATTAAATGTTTCATAAAAAGAATCTCCCAGCATTTTTTTCTGATAGAAATATGCAGCTGGGAGTGTGATGGTAATGATGTAGCTGAAGGAAAATCTTTGGTGAGGGAAGTGGAACTAATCTCTCCTACTGTACTGTGCTGCAGTTGCAAACTCATAAAAACTGCTAGTCTATCAAGGACATAGGCATGTACCTGAAATATCTGTAAGGCTAGCATTGCTACTAGTATCGTTTCTAATCCTTGAAACATAAAAGAATTGCTTTTGGTAGTACAGCTTTCAAAACTACCAACCAACCACTTACCAGGCCATCTGGCATGCCAGTTTGGCGAGTTGTAGCTTCCTTCCCTCCAAAAAAAAAGGAAGCAAGACAGAGAGAGAAAGAGAGAACTTTTCAAGTTCACAAGGATGGCAGCCAGTACAAGTATTGTTCAGGCTGCACTTCTGTCAAATACCTAATGCCAATGCAACACACATAAATATCATGACATGGTGACATGGTGCTTATGCTTTTGCAAACATGGAAGTCACATCTCACAGAGTGGGGAAAGCATGCCTGACCTTGAGCACCAGTGATGAGACAAACACACTAAGTCATATTGATGACAAGCAGTTCACTGGGAACAGCTGAAAAACAATGTCGCTTTAAAAATTAGTTAATGCATGCTGACACTCAGGGACACCTCATGCTTCTTTTTATTTTATTAATGTGGATACTGCGGTTCAAATGAAGATTGAATAATGGAGACAGGATATGCTATTACGATGCAAAAGAGCATTTGCTACAAATTACAGCGAATAGTTAAGAGCCAGTGAAATTAGTCATGTTGCACTCAATTAATGCTTATGTAGTAATGATATTAAACAAAAGATGTCACCATGAAAAAGAGTTTAAGTGGAAGTCAAACATGACCTTATAACAGCAACTTAATTGAATATCCCCCAGTGTAATTTGTTCATCCATTTGCTCTGACCATAGTTATTAGTGGTGATACCCTAACAGTTATAACTATGATAAGATTATAGGAGATAAGTGAAGCAATTCTGTCAAAGATGATCTAGTTAATGTAGTTAACCTGTGGGCATGCCTCTCTGACTTGCCCAGCGTACAGACATAGACTTTTTCTGGCGTTCTATAAATGGAAAACTATAAACAAGCTCTGATTATTTCACAGATGCAGTAGTTGTTAATGCTTTGATATTTCTGCCTGCTTTCAAACATTTATGTGAGAATATCTGTTATTATAAACCAAATCATAATTGAACATTCATTATTGCAGATTTCCATATTAGCTAATCTTGGATTTCAGCAATTTCAAATTAAAAAACAGTACTTCTGGCTCCCAAACTGATTGGAGACTCTAGGTTTCTCAACAATTTGATAGTCTTTTAGTTGTCAACAGATACCAGTTTCTTGCTGAAACTTATATGGGTGTAAAAAAATGCCTGATCTCAACATGTATTTGGATGAAAACAAAGATAAGAATAAATGGCACCTGTTTATTAGCAGCAGTAGCATTCTCATGTACACACTTTATTGGATCTATAGCCTGTCTTTCTCTTGAGATGGGATCCAGGGGAGGGATACATAGACCGAAATAAGAGGACCCATTAAGTCAATGGGATTTACATATGTGTTGACTTATCCTTCAGCAGTCAGATCAGTATGTCTGTTCTAGTTGGGACTATTAATTTGCTTTAGGCTTCTCTATAACCCCAAAGCTAAAGGGTCTGTGTAATCGACCACATAGTTGCCGTAATTCCTTGTTGACTGTTCTACGTATCACTGGCCCTTTTCGTATGTTTTTTTTTAGCGCGAGCGCCCCTTGAGCATCGCGCAAATGGGAGCGCCGCTCCATATGACACACTCCCACTTGTGCGGTGCTCACGAGGCTGGGCACATTTTTTGATTTTCGGCTTTAAGCCAAAAATGCCCCGCACTCATGCAATGCTTGCACCGCCCTCATGCACTTACCTGTGTGCGGTGTGTTGGTGAGCCAGGCTACAGCTCCCACAGTGCCTTGCAGAAGGAAGGGATGGGGCGCTAGCGTGACGGTCGCGCAAACAGGAAGCAAACTGCGGAAGGAAGGGGGGAAGCGGCAGCGTTTCGGAGGAGGCTTCTTGCACAAGACGCCCTCCCCCGTTGCGCAAAAAGGTAACATGCGAAAAGGGCCACTGTCTTCTTCTAGAGAAAAGAAGAAAACAATATAATCTTGGAAATGTATATAAAGAGAGGGTACAGGGCACATACAGGATATTTTAATATGCATATCTTTATATATACCTACATACATTTGTATGTAGTATAGACCTTGGGTGTGTCACACACTCTTAGTCCAAGAAAACCCCATGATATGGCAACCATAAGGTTAACCTAAGTTGGAAATGACTTGAAAGCACACAACAACAACAACAACAACAAAAATGTTGTTTAACATGACAATGTTTAAATCCTGAAATCTCAATATTTATGTTATTTAGAATATTTACTATTGTGGAACTCATTTCTCTTCAGTTTTGTGAACACTGCCAACACATTTAATTGCATCATACCTGTAGATAACCATGATTAATCCTAGTACAATGATTTATAATGTGCTTAGCTTCTGTTTAGATGGATAATGTGTCTTTATGTAGGCTCACTGACCATGCAATCACAGAAACGCATCTTCTATAAATTAAGCTGAGGTATGGCCATTGTGCTCTATGTTTCAAATGATAATAAGTGGGGGAAATGCCATTACTGTACTGAATATTCTCCATACTCAGTGGGATTTCCCATCCTAGTCAAAAAATGGTAAATGTTCCGAGCTTTAGCTCTAACTGAGCTCAACAGTCCAGTACTATTGGAATTATGAGTGTGACTTCCCAATAAATCAATGTTTCTTGTCTATGCCACTGTATTTAAAGCTCCACATGGGAATCCATGTTAAATATGGGTTTATATTTTGAACGTATATTTTCTGAAAAGTGCATGGAATTCTAAATGTATTTTATTTATAAAAATTCTTCTTTTAAAAATAATTTTGAAAATAGCTGAAAATAGCTTTATGAAATCCAAACAATACACATTTTGCTCATTTGATTTGAACGTGTAAAAATAGGAGATAGACCAACACTAATTCTCCTTATGCTAAAGCTAGCTTAAAAATTAAATCTAGCTTTAAAAATAGGCAACATTGATAAAAACTGACATCACTGAACTGTATGCTAAGGAAAATATTAAGGACATTGTCTCTTTTCCTAAGGTGTTCCAACATTATCATCAAAGTCTAATGTCTCTTTCCTTTTGATAGTTTTAAAGGCAGTGCATTCACATGAAATATCCATCTTTGATTGACTTTAACCTTGTTTGTTCAAATATTCAAGCCAGTAGCTGCGTAACCCCGTCTCCCCCAAAGAATGATCATCATTGTTATTTCCCATTATTATCATTATTTCTAACCACTTTTCCCCAAAATTTGGGAAATGACAGCATGTCATTTAAAACATGTACACCTAAAAACACAAAATAAAAGCAAAATATTTACAATATTAAAGCAATTTAAAACCTACAACTAAAAAAGGATTTTTAAAAATTAGCAAACATTTTAATAAAAACAATACAATATCCACAAAAGCCCTTTCTTTAAAAAACTTTATGTCCTTTTGGAGGAAAAAAAATTGTTGTCTGCTGATTGGAAGAATAACAAAAAGAACCATTCAAGGTAACCTGTTTATGGTTGACAACAGTGTCTCTGACTGAGGCAAGTGGCAATATTTAAACTAGCAATAATTTATGTTGTCTTTATTATATGGTTAAATTACTAATTTGAAGTTTTGGGATATATCCAAATAGTACATGCTATGAGTGTTTAAGGCTGTTGTTAACAACAGCTAAGATTCTCAAACGAAGAAATGGCACGCTGGGCTAAATGAAAGGGCAAGAGGAGTTGCTCCAGCAGAATATAAAGCAAAATAACAATGTAAAAACTGCCATTATTGTATAGCACTGCAGATGGATATAGTTGCTTGCTTCAACACATATTGTTTTAGGAACTTAGGTTAGTCACATGACGGGCTTGCATCTCTACTAAACCTTATCATGAATAATCAAATTGCTTATTAAAGAACTTCTTGCAAGTCCATAATGCAATCACATCCTTCCATAAAGCTAGAGAATGAAACATTTCTTAGAAATCATTTTTAAAAAGAGAAAAAAAAGGGAAGCGAGGGGGAGGGGGAGAGATGATAGAGCTTGTGTATAACATATGTTGACAAGAATTTATTAGCCATATGAATGTAGTATTCCTATATATATATATATATATATATATTAAAAAGATTGTAAAAAAGCAAAAAAAGCAAGGACTGCCATTATAGGCACGGCATACAAAAGGCAGAATAAATTCCAGATGAAATGTACAACACAAATTTCAGCATAAAACATGATATCTGGAACTAAAGCAACAATTTGTCTTTCCAAGAAACTGAAAATGACAAAGGCATGACATCTTGGGTGTGCACACACATACACATTTCAGGGGGACCAGTATATTTCAGCAGCACCAATGGATACCATTGCTTAGAAGACAACATGGTAGGAACTGGCACTGTTTGCCTCAACAAGAAGCAGATGGTCTTCGCTGGTTCTTCATTGCTACTTTGTACACACGTTTGTTGTGTAGGAGATGATGAGAAGTAGATGAAAAATGAGTGTAGATACCATCTGGAGTTCAGCCATCTGTAGGGCATACAAAGATGAACAGGAACTTGGCAGTCCCAAGTTGTGGGGTGAAAAATGGTAGACTAGGTGAATTAATCAAAGATAACTCATCCAATTATAGAACTATTTTATTTGTGGCAAACTTCTGTAGATATAGTTTCAGATGGTCATCAACATTTCTTAGAGGTTGTGATAAAACAACAATAATCCTCTGCCATCAAATTTCATACAGTCTCTTGAACATTCAGCTGTGAATATTAACATTCAGCTGTGAAGAAGAAATGAGCTTATGGTCTGGTATACTCTTTTCAAGAGAACAATTACAATTTTGGCAGAAGAAAGGAAAGCTACTAGCCTATACAGACACTAATGCCCTGACTGTTCCTTTTTTTTTTTAACGAATTAGTTCTGTTATTTATTATCCTGATCATCCAACAGGTCATTACTTACTCCTGTTACCACAGTTCAGAAAGTAACTGGGTGAATTACTTGTTATTATAACATTGCTTTTGGTGTTGCTGTTGTGCCAGAAATATGCTCTCTGGTCTTCTCCATCTCTGTTTAATATAATACTGAGTGGATCAACCTACCTGGATTTTCCCCACATTTACTTGCACTGGTAAAGTGGGCCAGACAATGCAGCTGCCATAGGTGCTGTAGATGCTTTGGGTAGACCTGAAGAAGCCGTCACTCATTCAGTTCCTCTTCCTTCCCCATTTCTTTATCCCTCCCCCAGATTACTCTACATTTCATGCCTGAGCTGACCTTGAGAATCCAGAGAAACACTCACTTCTTCTCTACACACCCAGTGGAAGTGGTCTCTTTCAGTTGGACAAAATGGTGGGGGGGGGAAGGCAGGATAACTTTTACTTTTTTAAAAAAATCCAAACAATGTAAGTTTCTAGTACAGCTCATGTTTTCTCTTTCTCTTTCTCCCCCTCATCAAATTCCATTCCTCCTTCCCTGTTGTGGTTCCTTGCTAGCAGCACAACACTCAACATGGGTACCCTTTTTGTGCCCCTTCTCTTCCCACTTCTATTACCTACTCCCCACTTCTTAGTTAGAATATTCCCAGTAACAAGTCCAGACCCTGTTATTTACACTGGAAACCATATTTGGCTCTAGCTGCAGCTTCTGCAGCAACTTCAAGAGAGTTCCTCATATAGCATATTGCCATAACCCATTACAAAGCACCTGCACCACTGCCCCAGGCTATCCCTGTCCAGGAGTGTGTAAAGTTGATGTACCACATAATGCTATAAAAAGGCACTCAGGACTTCCAGTGATGGAGGTGGATCCAGAAATGCAAATTATGAACCTACTTTTTCAGGGCATGACAACAGTTAATATGCCTGTCTCTTGGACATGGGAACTACCCAGCCACAAGGGCTCCATTGCATCTGATGTCAGGCTGAGTTCATTGAGCCTAATCCAGTTCAATTAGTAAGTCCACATACTGGTCAAGGACTTGTGTGGCCATACCTGATTCAGGTGCCACAGGGTGACAGAACAGCATCTTTTGAAGCTATGGGATCCTTGCATTTAGACATTAATCACATCATCTATATCAGAACTTAGATAACTTGCTTTTTTTGACTGCCATTCCCAGCTTCCACTCCTACTGGTTGTACTTAGTTGGGGGATTCTGGGTACAGCAGGAAAAAGACCAACTTCCAAACTCTGATCTGTACGTCTGTATTTTGGGCACTATGTGTTTTTATGTTGTATATACAGAATTCAGGCATGCAGAGAGAAGGGCCTGCCCAACAATTCTAATTGCTTGTGTTGAGAAGAATTAACTGGTATAAATCTCATTTGTTTCAATGGGAAAAAACACTACAGTATTTCAAGAATTCATGGTATAATAGTGAAATGGTTAAAATAAAATTTTGAAAGAATACTTAAGGATTAAGAGTTATAATAGAAGGAAAAAGAAAAACCAAGATAGAAGTAGAGTAAATTACAATCGACTCTAAGGCCGGAAGTATGAAGGGAAAGCATTTCAGCACTAGCGTTAGTAAGTTAAAGTTTTTGTATGTATATGTTTGTACAATTGTATGTATTTGTATTGTATAATTGTATGATTTTGTCTTTTCTTTCTTTCTTGTTTTTGGTTGCTTTACTGTTTATTGTTTGTGTAATTTTAAAGAATAAAGTTATTTTAAAATAAATAAATAAATCCCATTTGTTTCCCACATCAGGTAACAAAAGCACAGAAAATTGTTTAGAACTGGTCTGAATGGGGACAAAGTCTGAAAAACCTAAACTTGGACAACAAATATTTAATCGCATGAAACTGAACCACACTTTTCCTTCACCTTTCATGTTCTGTTGCTTCTTAACTCTTCCTTTCACTGTGTTACAAAGTACACTGTATAACAACAGTGGGAGTTGTGCAGTCGCACTCTTGGGTTGCAACTTGCAGTTCTTGAGTTGCACTTCCCTTCAGCCCTGCACAGAATAACCAATGGTGAGGAACGCTGAGAGCTGCAATCTAACAGTCTCTGGAGAGTGGCACCATCCCTGTGCTTGGTTGTGTAAGAACATCACAATCTAGTATCCCATACAGAAATCTAGAAAGCATGGCTGCCATTTTATTAGCATCTTATAGGTAGTAATTTCCTTTTTGGATGGAAGTCAGAGGGCTATCCATTTGCCCCTGTGCTATTTCCAATAACTTCTTGTCCTCGGAAACTGTCAGGCCCTAGGAGAAGCCCCTGTTGCTATCATTTACTGGGAAGATGGAATTGAAGGTGGAGGTGATTCACAACTTCTTAGCTATGATGATCGTGCTGCTCTGAACTTTTGGGGGGGAAAAGGTGGGTGCATTCCATTTAAGAGCACATCCTCATTTCTTTTCCCCTTCCAGACTGAACTGAAACCAGTTGCTTATTTATGGTCTGAATTACTTTCACTCCCTCTCCTCAGCCTCACCTGTAAGTGACAGCAGCAGGAACCCCCTCAGAGACCAACAGCTGCTGGCAAGTGAGAGGACACAAAACTGTATGTATGGAGCTACATGTAAATGTGGGATCTTTGCCTATGACTGTCATCTGAAGTAGAAGAACTTCACATGGAATCTAGGGCAACTTCAATTAGCAGGTTGTTCATTAAAGTTATGTTACTGTTTGAAGTAGCTAGAAGAATATGAGCATTTGTGTACAAATGCGAACAAGAAGCAGGGCACATAACACTCTTGTTTGATTCTTACAAACCATATACTATACATAGTGCCATGAATCTCTAGCAGTTACTCCTGGAAATTGTCTGAGATTACATCAGAGATAATTCTGGCTCACAATCAGGTCTTGCAAAATGAGAAAACGTGAATGGGAGGTTAGAAAAGAAAGATAATTGTGGAACCTACTATGTCATTTTCATTGCCAGTTTTCTATCACTGCATTTGAAGGAGCCCTGCTTTTTGTCTATTAAATTGCTGTTCTTTAAAAGCAAAAGGCACAATTCCTTCCATTATCACTGAAAGGGCTCATTATAAACTATTCTTTTCTTGTCTCTTCCTTTCTTTAAAGAACACTTTGTATGCAGGAAAATAAGATTGAAATGACTTAAGAAAACCATATTATTGATTGCAAAATGTTTGTGTCCATCTTTCCCATTTTGAGTGTATCTCTTCTCATTTCAGATTTGTAGAATGTGTAACATATTTTTCCAGGTGAACTATTAAATGTTATAACACACAAACTAGTGGACAAAGCATGCTTCCTCTGTAGGAGAGAGGAAGTGATATTCAGTACAGCAGGGATTCAACATTAACAAATTCATAAAATTCAACTGCTGTATCTCATACTGCTATAGCTAAAGATGCTGGAAGCATCTAAGGGAAGAAAGCCATTTATAGGACTGGTAGGAATCAATGCAAACAGTAGTGACAAATGAAATACTGAAACCAATGAACAATAGGAAAGTGCATGGCAGCAGAACAGTTGTCGATGTAGCTGTCTTGCAAGTTCAAGGATATCAAGGACACTTAAGCAAGATATATGCTAAAAGACATTTGTGGCCTAGTTAAGATCTCATCATTGCAGGAGGAAATTTTTGCCCATATGTCAAAGTGTCTTGTGAACTAGAGGCTCTTGAACTTGAAAACATTCTTAAAACAACTTTCAGTATGACATTTAAAGTGCTTTTTGACAACCAGACTCACACGGTTTAATTTTTTTTTTTGGATTTAGTTGTCCATATTATAAAAAGGAAGTCCAAAAAGAAAAAGAGAAAGGAAAGAAAAGAAAAAGAAGCAAAAGCAATTATATTTTTCTTTTGATTCTTTAAAGCTCACATGTTACACAATCAATACTGAACAAAAATAGGGCTGGTAATCACAAGATGAGAACTGCATTTCTTATCAGTTCAATTCTGCCTGGATGTTTTTGGCCTTTTGACATACATAGTTTGCAATTTGAGACTGTGGTCATCATCAGCCCCCTTTCTAAGGGTTTAGTTTGCAGTAAGCAATTCATAGCCTCCACTACTATCAGATCAGAGCCAGAAGAGTGCTCAAATGCATACAAATGGCTCTTTTGTAAGCAGGGATTACACATTTCAACAGAGGAGAGATTCAGAGCAAGCATTTCTTTGAAAACATTGTGTGTATGCAAGAAAAATGTTTGCACAACATCTTTCTTTCCCCGAAAGTGAAAGTCAATTCCCAAATCAACTATAAACCAAATCTTAGAACATAACCTAAACACACATACACACACAGAGGGAGGCAGAGATCCTACATTTGTGTGTGTGTCTAGATCCATACCTGCAGTTCTGCATCATCTCTCCATGTTGCTTACTGCTGGAGAAGGGAAGAATGTGATTCAGACCATACAGAAGCAGCTTATCTCAGCTCAGTTGTGGGAGAAAGAAATGAGGACTTACCCATATTTTACCTTTTCCCAGAAGCTTAGAGCAGCCCAATCTTCATGCTATAAATCACTTCCTCCCTCCCTCCTCTTCCCTGTGATAAGAAGGAGCAGCAACAGCCACTCCCAGAGTTTCATAACTGCTGGGCAAGGGACATTTTTGGACAGAGTGCAAGGGGGAGAGAATAGCTCTCTACATCCCATCCAAAAAGGGCCTCATAGTTTCATAAGTCACTAACAGAATGCCAGTCATAACCTCCTAGTGTGATATGTACTAGTTGGCAAACAATACTTAACTGTTTGGGAAGATCACCTTTGAGGGTGGATGGCCAGTTCATCCCCCTCCCCTTTTTATGACTCAAAATACAATTGATCAATAATTTATTTTGGTCTTAGACCAGTGTTACAAAGAAAGAGAGAGAGAGAGAGAGAAGACAATTTTTACCATAAGGTACATAAAACAGAAGAACATGAAATAAAATAAGCATATAAAATTCACAATTAATAATAAAAGAGAGCAAGTCACAATATTCTACTAATGCCCAAGGTTTGTACATAATCCCAGCAGCCCCCCCACAGCTCACATGGCTATCTGAGTATTTCTAAGAGAGCACTTTATTGCTGTTATCTGCGGCTGATTTATTATCTGTGTATGAATTGCTATAGCAGTCACACAAAATCTAGCAACATTATTCATAATCTTTGTGTCCTGGTCAGAGATGAGAAGGGAAAGACAGAATTCTTGCATCATGCTGGGAATATTCTATAGAATAGGTATGATTAAAGCGAGACATATCCCTTGGTAAAAAAGGACAATATAAAAAGATATGGCGTAGAGTTTCTACTACCTGATTTGCCCAGGACAGATCTGCTCATTATACAGGATCCTCTTATATTTTCTCTCCAATAAAGTCAAAGGTAGAACATTAAATTGTGCTAATGTAAATGCTTTCCTATACTTAGGAATTGTGAAATTTGTCAAATAATTAGGGCAACCGAAATATTTCATAGTAATTCCAAGAATGGAGTTTTTGGTGACTAAACTCAAGTCATTCTGTAACTCTTTGTCTCTTATTCATTGTTTTTTGACAGATTTAGTCTTACTGTAGCCAAGTACTATAAAAACACTAGGTGTAAACCTGTATGATGATGGTTTCTTATGCAGTAACTGTTTCAATGTGGTTTGAAAGCTGTTGGCTAGTGTTTGAACAGCCAGCTTGATTGGGAAAAAATGTTTTTAGTCAGGAATTGATTGTAAGAGTCTGGGGGTGGGCCTCAACAGAGATCAGGCCTGCCTTAAGACTGCATGACATACACAGCATGGGATAGCAAGTACACTTCCAAGAAATTTAGCCTGCAGCACTGTGAAAGAGTCAAAATGACTGTAAGCGCTTAATTGTGAACCTTACAACAACTTGGATACAAATACTTGGCTATAAATACTTGGATAACAGAAGGAATATTGGCCCTCTTTAATATATTTTAAAAAAATCTAAGCAGAACTGACATAGTCCCTGGGAATTCTCTATTACTATTGTCATCTGTATTTTTCATGAGCCAGAAGAGTGAAAAACTACTCCAAGATACTTATAGTTGGTGACTAGTTCAATGGGAGTCCCATTTATTTGCCATTTATAAATGATCTTCTTTCTTGTATAAACAATCACCTTTGTTTTATTGTAATTAATAGTTAAGGGTTCATTATTTACAGTAATTGGCAAGCTTTCTTAGAAGTCTCCTTAAGCCAGTTACTGAATATGATAGAAGCACTGCATCGTCCACATAAAGAAGAATTGCTATGGGTCATTTAAACCCAAATTTTTTGGGGGGGAGGGTGAAAGCTAATTAATAACTTTTTTTTTTTATAAAAATTAAATAAGAGAGGACCTAGGATACAGTGCTGCTTAATTCCTTTAAAAGTGAGGGTCAGAAAGGTGTCCTGCATGATAGCATCTTATCCATTTTCATTTAGGCCATGAATAATCATTAACAACTTTTTATAAATTGTAGTGTCCTCAATTTTTTCATAGCTTGTTCTAAAAGCAGATTTAAAATCAATGAAAGCTGTGTAGAGAGCATCCCCGGATGAGAATGCATGTTTTTTTTCCAGATAAATGGAAGGATAAGACCCTGAGAAACAGTTGAATGTCCACATCTAAAACCAGCTTCTTCATCATCCAAAATATTTTCCTGTTCTAGCCAATCCAAGAATTTTGAATACATCTTCATAGTATACAGCTTACTAACAATACTTAGCAAGCTAATTGGTCTGTAGTTAGCAGGATCTTATCATTCTCTTTTTTTGTAGATTAGGATAAAAACAGTGAGAGGGCAAGTAGACATCATTAATAATAAAAAAAAGTAGATCTAACTCTAAGGACTTTTGCTGTAGCTAGATGGAAACAGGGATTGGGTATTGTGATAGTAACATGCATTTTAGTGGAAATAAGTATGCTTAAAACAGCCACTCTTTGTACTAGGCAAGGTACATATGTGGCATAATCATTTAAGTTCTTACAGGTCTATATCTCATGAAACAATAATATATCAAAAGCGGTAACATAATTAATGAAAGAAAGATCTGAACATTTGTTCTGCCAACCTACTTCCCCTTGCACTTGGCACTCATCCAGCATGGCCTGTAAATCCTGGCCTTAAGAAATTATAATTTGTTCTGGAGTTTTAGCTCTGGGATCCATGTTGGATGGTGATAGACTGGGCAACTAGTTATAGGTATAGTCCATCGATTCAGTAAGAGTACATCCTTCTTCTAATGCCAGTTCAGCTGAAATGACTTTCTTTTTAATTGTTTTCTGAACTGTAGAATTAAGGTTGGATAAGGTCATTTCACTGTCTTGTGGCATCAGGAAACTTCTGTCCCTCCTGTGGCAGCATCAGTGAAACTTCATCCTGCAGCTTTCCCCTTTGAATTTCTTCTTAGGAGATATCAAGGTGAGTAGTGGTTCTGCAGAACAGCCAGCAATTAACCCATCCAGTCTAGTGGCAAGAGCATCTTGTTCTTTTTTACAGTAGGAAGCAAAGGAATCATACACTTCTTTCTCCACTAGTTCTTCAATAATATCACTTGCAACTCTTGTAGGGTATTTACACAAAGTTTGCTTAGGAGGAAGTGATGATAAGAATTGGTACTCTGACTGCCAAGTCATGTGAGGTAGCATTGTTTTGATTAATATTAGCTGTTCCAAGGATTTTCTTTGAAGTAATCAATAAGAGTGATGAAAGCTCATAGAAAACTCTAACAGAATATTTGAAAAGTAGAAAGGAAGTCCTTCATTTTTAACAACACAAACAGTATAGTGGATTTTTGAAAAGTTATTAAAATTCTTTTGTAAACAGGTGGGCTTGGGAGTCAGTCTATAGCAGTAATAGCTATAAAATATGGCTGTGCTTTTAAGATATTACTGAGAAAAATTTTTTGTCACTCTTTGTGAGTTCAAACAGCCCCTATTGATTTTGTTAGAAGCAATATGGAGCATAATTTGATGTGTTTGTAAAATCCAAGTATCGTTGTTTCAGTCCTTGTTTCAGTCCATTCCCAAACCTGCATGTCAGCCCATTCCCACAGTTATCCATTTAATCATTAAATTGCATTTTCCTCTACTGTGAATTTGAGCCAAAGGAATTTGCTAAGATTTGGAGCTCTTCCAGATGCTTCAGCATAAATGCATCAACAGATTATTTAATGTGCATTACCTGGTTATTTATTTTAATTAACTGTTCAAAAATAGACGTAACTGTTTGAACAGGAGGCATTGGCATGCAATAAAATCTAGCATGGGCTCTTGTTTTTGTTTTTGTTGTTGAGAAACACTTCCCTTATATAATAGGGTTCAACAATAAAATCTCACTTGACCCCATAGATAAATCATTACTATGAGCATCTGTGCCGTTGGAAGGGGTAATGAAGGCTCAGGTGCTGAGAGCTCCAAACAGGAAAAATCTGTTTGAAGTAGGAATAGAGTTTAATGTACTTACATATCCTTTTGTGGTAAGCATTTTGTCTATCCTGATCTGCGTTGGGGATCTAAACCACTGTGAAGCACCTGGACTTGTTCTGGAGCATTTTTTTTTTTTGTTTCTCTTCCAGAGATCCAAGATCTTTCTCAACTTTCCTTAAGTTTATTTTCTTTCTTTAAGTTTCTTTCCTTGAATTTATTTTCATTCTTTATCACATGATGGGAACTTTTGCTCAATTGACAGAAACTGATAACATGTGCTCAAAATGCAGACGTAGACTCACCCATTGCCACCAGGAGGTTAGGTGGCTATACTGGCCCACTGGGGGCTCTTATGGAACTGCACTATCTTTTACTAAGCCCACTTTGAATTTAAAAAAAAAATCCATTTATTAACCAAAATACCTCCCCAAGACCTAGGGAACTTGAGAGGCAATCTTACTATGTTTTCATCCCTTCTTCACTGTTTTTTGCCCAGGAATTGCCCTTCTTTTAGAAGGAAGTGACCAAATGCTTCCAAGATTGCCCAGGGGAGACCCAATATGGTAAAATTGCCCCCATGATCCCTAGGAAGGCTTCTTTAAAAAAAAAAAAGCTATATTTTTTCCATTGGGAGGTGCTCTTTCTCCACCCTTGCTTTAGAGACTTGTATTCTCAGAACATCTGTGAGTTCATAAATGTACTCCAAGTGCATATCTGTTAACAGATGGTATATATCATACTGTGAGATGAGAAGGTAAGTGAATCCTAATATTGTAGATAATGTTATTAAGTACTGTAATTGTTTTGTCAGGAGGACAATTGGATTCTGGATGTATTCCATCTGGATTTGTCCTTAAATTTGTATCCTTGTTGTGTGGTCCATTGCTGCTAGTGAGCAAGGTTAGGCTGAAGGCCCAGGAAAGTGTAACTTTCTCATTTGATAATTTAGGCCATTTCTGCACTACACTGTTATAGTGCTATTATTCCACTTTCAACATCCTGTGGAATCTTGGGGTTTGCAGTTTAGGGAGAGGCCTTTAAGAATTCTCAGCCAGGGGAGCTCTTTGGCCTCAGTTAACTAAAAACCCCAGAATTCCACAGGATGTTGAAAGTGGAATAATAGCACTATAACAGTGTAGTGCGGAAATGGTCATAGTTCAGTCTTTTTATATAGAAGCTATAGATGACAAATTATGTCCTCTTCTAGATCTATCCTATAGTAAATTATTCCTGGATGTGGCTTTCTTGATTTGTTCCCTTCGTCCACCTTTACTGGGTGAGAAAGTCTTATATACAATCTTCAATTATGAGTCTTATCCAAAGACTCCCAATTAGGTATGGTAGACAATGAATTTTCTGCAGTTCTACGTGCGTTAAGTATGTGAGGCATTCCATAGGTTTTCACTTGAAAGGTCAATAGAACTGTATAAGACAATATTTGAGATATTCATTGCAGCATATAGGCAAATGCCCATTGTAGATTGATGACTTCTGTTGTATTTGGGTTTGTATTAGCACTATATAGCACCAAAAGTGTTCCAATCTTAAGAAATGTATTCACATTCCAAGTTCACCTATACTTCCCTATACCACTTGGGAGATATAGTCCATTGACAATATGAAACATCCCGAATAAATGTATCTTTGGTACAACTGTTCTTTATTCTCATACAGTTAGGATTATCACCATACATTCACGGAGCTGCAGACTTGGCTCTGGCATAGGAAAAATGAGCATAACTTGAAAATTGCCCATTTCATCAATACTTGAACACCAGTATGGCTTCCACAGATGCCAAATTGCAGACCAGCATCTGGGTGATACAATTGACATCTGTGGTATAACCTTCTCCCCGCATTTAAAGTTACCTTCCAAGCTGCTGGATACTGGATTTGAATCTCTTGTGCAGAGAACCTTTTAGGTGGGTTGCTGTTTGAGGCCCTTCCTTTTACTTTCACCTTCCCTTATTAAATATGCAGACACTGTATGCTAAGAGTTGCTTGTTCTGCACAAACTGAAACAGAGGAGAAAAATGTCTAAGTGGAGAAACTTCAAAATGTACTTAGCTCATACAGAAACTGCACTGCTTTGCAAATTCGTAACATAGTACATTAGCCAATTGCAAAGAGGAAAATGGAAAACATTCAAAAGGGAATGAAGTGCCTGTCTTCCCACACTTCTCTGAAAAAAGCAGAAGATGTTGTGTGAGAAATATTGTCAAAAATAGCACATATGGCAGTTTGTCTGGAGCTTGAAACAGGACCAGAAAAGATGCTACTCTGTGACTTCAGAAATTTAATACGCAGCAGGAGCAAGATTGGGAGCGGGGATAAAAACTGAGTCATAATGGAGAAGATAATACTGGTAAGGAGCAGTAGCAATGTGTCATGCCAAAGAAAAGGGCTGACGGATCCCTATTTGTACAGAATTACAGGCAAAGATTGAAGCAGGCCAAATTAATGAAAGCAGCCAGTGCTGTGGTTGTTAACGCAGACAATTAAATGTGCCGATGAACACATATGTTGTGAAGAAAGCAACCTAAGCACAGTCTAAGTTTTGCTATTAGGAAAACATATGGTAAATTGAAATATGCAAGAGTAATTCAAGCCACACAACACAATCGTAAGGGAAGCCAGAAAATGTCGGAAAGATTGGATTTATTTTTTTAAAGCTGAGCAGAAAACAGTTCAGACATGACCAAGCTAGCAATGGCCTACAGACAGAGAGAAACACCAAAGATTAAAATAAAAAAAATAAAAAAAAAATAAACACATTGCTACCTATGATTTTTGGTGGTGTTTTTTCTTTTTTCTTTTTAAAGATTTGAAATTTAGGTTTTATGGCCAGGCAGAAAAAAATACAGCTCACTCCTCAATGTTTTCTGAGATATAGTCTGATTGCAGGACATGCTGCTGAAAAATGGCATCTGAAATTTTATAACAACTCTTATTGTATAACACATTTGAAAGGGCAGAGATAAGAATTCTGAAGTATTGAGATCCTGCTCAAGCTTATGCCTAGTAGCATGGGTAGAATTTACCAGTGATGAGACTGTGTGCCCCTGAAGGATATGGGACCACATTTGTGAACCATACACTAGTGGTGCCTCTCATAGAAATATCAAGGAGAAGTGCCCTGATTGCTCAGTCCACAAGCCATTCATGTTTCCCCGTCATTCACTGCCTTATGAGGGATGGATGGTAAAGCTTGGTAGGAAAATCCAAAACTAGTCAATATGGCATCACTGTATCTTGCTCTGTGGTGATAGGGCACAATAATACTTAAATTTTTTTGTGCTTGGAGTTATGGACCAAATCTCAATGTTGTGGCTGTCCTCCACATTTCTTCCCTCCTTCCAGTCTGATCTTAGACCAGCTATTTCTTCATGGTCTGAATTGTCCCCCTCTCTCTGTAAGTGACAGCACTAGGGCCCCTTCATACCTGCTGGGTGGTGGGTGGGCATGGAATTACATGTATGGAACTACACACGGAGGTAGGATCTCAATCATTGTGTTTTGTGAAAATATATGCAAATAGCTCATAATGTCAATGACTAAAATGTCTGGAATAGGGTTTTCCTTATTCTACACGGCTTATACGAATGCTTGTCGCAATAAGAACCTTTCACTCCATCTGCAAAATAAATTCCACTGTCAGGCCCATCACTTTGCATAATGCAGAATGTATCATGCAGAACACTGGAAGTTAAAGGGATCAAGAAAATATAGTGTAAATGCATCAGAGTAGGTGTTCTCTAGTAATACTTTTCTGTCATTTCAAGATAAATGACACTAATTTCATACTGGCTTCATCAGCCATCTGCTGTTAGGTGATCTGCTGCTCTTACAGCAGATGTGAGGGGAAGACTAAGGATTTGAGTTTCTGGAAGTGCCTTTGGGCACATACCTGCACTAGCTAAGAAATATATCTCAGTCCACTGTCTGCTAGATGTGTTGTCTTGGCCAGCTCACTGCTTTTTGCTGTGTGTCACCTTAATGTAGCTGTGGTGCTTAAACAAGGGGTGTTTCTAATCACTAACGTACCTGCCAAGGTAAAAGGACTGGTACAAGGACAATTAAGAAAAGGAATAGTACATGTTGTACATGAATGGAAAGGCTCCTTAACATGTAAGGAATCTCTGGTCGTGGTATAGTTATTTGCACAATATATTTGGGGCAAACTCACCAAACATTGATAATGGGATTGTATTTAGAGGAGGCATTCAGCATTATACAAAAAGGCTTTGCCTTTCCCTTCTTTTCAATTCTACCCTCTATCCAAGTCTCCTCTGGAGGATTCCTCCAATGAGAAATTCATTCTACCAACAATGTCCATTCAATCGGCTGGATACAATTCTATTCTACACTGATGGATTGCCTTATAGCAGGTTACAATATACTTATAACCAAAGCAGCCTGGAAAATAAATATTAAATAACAAAATAAAATTGAAAGTGGATAGTCTCCAACTTGTGCCTCACTCACCTATTCATAAGGATATTTTTAGGAAAGCAAAACTTAATACAGGAAAAAGGAACTGCAGTAACAATATTATAGCAATGTGAAATAGGTATCTCAAGGTAGAGTTAGAAGTGTTAAAATATCAGTTGATGGCCTAGTCCTCTCCACCATCTTCTCTATTTACATGTTCCAAAATTCAAAGTCTTTATTGGCAAACTCTTCCAGCCTTTAGATTTCAGAGATTCCTACCATTGGCCGGGCATCTGACAAGTATTAATTAAATTCCATCAGTGCTGTGGTCGGCCTTCAGAGTTCACAAGGTAACATCTCTGCCTGTTTTGTACAGCCAGTTTCTAATTTCACTTGACCTGAAACTGGAAGATTGGCAGGTATAAGAAAGAAATATGGAAGAGGAGAAGGAGAGAGGAATAGCTGAGTAATAGTTTCTGATCTGAAGTTCCCTCATCTGCATACATTTTATTAAAATTATGCTCTGGAGTAGAGGAAAGTAATTATAGTTGGCCCACAATCCTACATATGAACAGGAAAGACTAATTTATATCTGTGTGCCTCTATTTATACAAGTTCTCGCTTTGCCTGTGATTTATTCTACATGATTTCCCACCATGTGCTGCAAAAAAAGTTTTCACTGTTTGCCTGTGATTTACAAAGAACAATGATATCTGTGAAAATGTGGAGGGGGAACTCTATGAAATTCATAGGGGTACCACAAGTTGACAGGCAATTTGAAGTTTCACAGCCACAGACACACACACACACACACATATTGCTTTGAAAAATATGGTTTCAAACTTTTTTCTGTCTAGACAAGTGTAACTAGAAAATTGAGGTTTGGGAAAAGAACAGTTTAATTAAACAGAAGACACACACTAGGTATATTTCTGGACGATAATGCTATATGACTAAACCAGGCAAATTTACTAAGGCACACAAAACATGCAGGTAGACAAATGATCTCTGGCAGAACAGAGAAACTGACAAATACAGATCCTTGTATGTTGTTGTTGAGCTATAACTTGAACCATTCCTTACCAATTGCACTTCTTCTTGCGCCTATGAAAAGAAAAGAGGGTAAACAAATAAATAGCAGTAACAACTTCACATAAAAACTAAGCTGCAGAAGAATACTAAGATATACAAAAGATATCAAATGTATTGCGTATTTTCATTTTTTATCAGGACATAGGAGAGCAGTCTTTCTGGATGCAACCTGACAGAAACGTATTCCTACCTAGAGTCAGAGTTTGAAGTAGAAGGACAAAAGCTTGGGAAATGTATATGGGAGACTTGTTATAAGGCATTCACACCATTCACATATGCTATCTGTCTTTGGATATAAAACTATATTCTGGTGTAGCCATAGGAAAGCTGGAAGTTTCCATTTCCATTTTCAATTAACTACAGATTACTGTGTTATCTAAATCCTAAACCATGAGAAATTTTTCCTACGATTAATGAGAACAAGCCACTTTCAAAAACCGGGGCTTCAAACTGTATTGTTTCTACTAATCTACTAACTTCTACTGACTCTGTGTATCTATGTGTGTGTATGGTTCTTCAAGTTGCCTATTGACTTATGGTAACCCCATAAATTTCATAAACCGCAGATGTGATTTGCCATTGCCTTCCTCTGAAATATAACCTACAATACCTTGTATTCCCTGGTTGTGTCTCTTCTAAGTACTAACTATGCCTGACTCCTCTTAGCTTCTGAGATCAGATGGGATTTAGTGCCTTAAAGGCCAATGTAAATGTCAGCTTAGTTTGGTCTTTTTTCAGCCCACAGACAGGGCAAGACACTCATTTTGCAAGCCTGCAATGACTGAGGGATGTCTTTATGCACTGGCCAGCAGACGTCAATCTGTGGCTTGAACTTTTGCACTGTATGAAGTAGCGGGTTGGTGACCCCGTGGATTCAAATACAGCCACACAGAAAGATTATTAAGGAGCTTTGTATGGACCTTTTAAATTATCGAGACAGTTTAATTTGGCACTGACATCTTGTGTTCATAAGCCACCTTTTAGGAGATGAGTGGCTCCTGAGTCTAGCAGCTCATAGGAAAGTAACAGCTGTGTAAGATTAGACCTTTCTAGTGCAGCATTCTTTTCACACATGGACTACTAGTCATCCTCTCATAGCCGAGGAGCATGGAAATTATTGGCAGGTTTAAACTGGTGAGCACCCACAAGCAATTGTAAGATGATTTGTGCTTCTAGAATCCCGTAACTCATGAGAACATAAGAAGAAGAAGCATGTTGTATCAGATCAAAGGCCTATCTAATCCAACATTCTATTCAAACAATGTTCAAATAGTTGCCCTCTAAATCAGCGGTTCTCAACCTGTGGGTCGTGACCCCTTTGGGGGGTCAAACGACCCTTTCACAGGGGTCACCTAAGACCATCGGAAAACACATATTTCTGATGGTCTTAGGAACCGAGACACCGTTTCTCTATCCCGCCCCGCCCGCTTTTGAAACAAGGTCACTGATCCTCCCGCCAGAAGCCAGCCCCCGCTGTTATTTGGCAGCCTCACAGCCAATGGGAGGACTGTTTCTGAGACCCCGCACTGGGAGGCGGGGAGAGGAGCTGGCTGTTGCTCCGGGCAGGGGGGGTTGCGCCATTGGAGGAGCGCCATCTCCTCCTCCTCGCCACCGCTGCCCCCCACCAGCGGCCTTTCTCGCTTGGGCCTCCTCCCCCTCTTGCTCCTCAGCGCGGCAGCAGAGCACGGGCAGGCGGGTGGGTGGGCAGACGGGCAGGCAGGCTCTTAAGTAGGACACGACACCATCTTTTCCTCCCCCAGTGGAGCTGCCAAGGCGAGCGAAGAAGCGCTGGGTAGGAAAAGAGGGCGGCTGAGCCCGCGCCTGGAGCGAGGCCCTGCAGTGGGAACAGGGCCGCGGGTGAGCGGGGAAGCTCCGGGTGCCCCACAACGGGAGGAGGGATTGCGTTTTGTGCGGAGAGAGGAGAGCCTGGTTGGCACCACCTCTTGCTGGGCTCGCCCCTCCCTCCCTCCCTCCCTCCCTCCCTCCCTCCCTCCGGGCTCTTGGTGCCTGCAGCACCATTCTCTGCGGGCGGTTTATGTTGCCTTTCTTTCCCGTGCTTTGGGTGAGCGGCGGAGAGGCAGAAGGAGATGCGCCACCCCCCTCGCCCTGGGTTTGCTATCACAGGAGCGCAGGGGGGTGTTGGGGAAGGCTCTGGCCCCCTGGGCCCCCTTCCTCGCCCCCACCCCTGCATGCGCGCTGAGCACGACTGCCAGCTTCCAGGGCTGCCATTTTGTCACCAGTGTCACTGACTCGGAAGGGGGGATGGAGAGCTGCAAAAATGCCCTGATCGGGTGCCGTCTGCAAGGCATTGGGTGGGGAGGGGGGACGTCCATCTGCCGGGAAGGAGAGTTACGGGTTGGAGCAGTTTCCAGGCAGCCCGGTGCTCCGTGGGGTTTGGTGGGCGAACTGGGTGGCAGTCAGACATGGGTCTCAGCCCCTTTGGTGGAGATGGGGAGCTCATCGTGCTACCCCAGGGATTCCTGGCTGGGTCTGTAAGAGGAGTTTATTTCAGAAAAAGAGGGAGACCTCCTTTTCCGAGGAGATGGGCAGTCTTCTGTCTCTCTTTCCACTCTACTTTTGGAAACTGCTTGCTTGAATTTTGTGTTGCAGTTACTTGCCCTCTTCTCATCTGCCCACCCACCTACCCTCCTACCCAATGGTAGGCCCACCTTAGGGTCAACATAATTATGTTCAATTTGTAACAATGCAAATACATCCTGCATATCAGATATTTACATTACGATTCATAACAGTAGCAAAATTACAGTTCTGAAGTGGCAAAGAAAATAATTTTATGGTTAGGGGTCACCACAACATGAGGAACTGTATTAAAGGGTCGTGGCATTAGGAAGGTTGAGAACCACTTCTCTAAATGGAGCCAACAGGACTTGATCACAAGAACACTCTTCATTTTGTGCTTCCTGGCAACTGATATACATAGATGTAATAGCTTTGACAGTGGAGGTGAGATGTGCCAGCCTGATTAGAAGCTATTGATTAACCCCTCTGCAATGACACCGAGGGCTTCAGTACCTATGGCCAGATTGTGGATCATCTTTGGAGCCAAATTTCATTAAGAATTCTGAGGTACTGGTGTAAGTAATATGGGTGGATTTCCTACTTTAGCATTGTGTAGGCATATGGCGGGAGGATGCTTCTTGTGCCCTTCTTGTGCCCTTGTCCTTTGGATCTGGGTGGACTTCCATTTTGTTGTCTTTGTTAATTAGATTGGAATTCCAACACAGGTCCCTCCCTTTACATTTTTGTCATCTGATAAAATGTGGTACTAGTTAAGCCCATTACCTGTGCCATCATGTCTCTTTATTTATTCCTCTGGGTGCAAAAAAGATTTAAAGATTGACATCAATGTCAGTGCTACTTATACTGCAAAGCATTTCAGCGCCACATTTCCAATCTGTGATCTGATTGCTATTCTTAAATAGCTTTCTGTGGTGCCAATTCTTGCCAGCTTATGCTGTCACTTTCAAGACGGAAGAGTCTGAAATTGTTCTTAATATATCTATGATGTATGCTTTCAGTGGTTCAGTTGATAGAAGATGGAAGGGGGTTGATACAAATTATTCCTAGTTTAAGACTGTTGTTAAGGAACCACCCTACATTTCTGTACCAGAACTCTAGTGGTAAAGCCAATGGAATTTGAAAAATAAGGTTATGTTATATAAGTGATTTCATTTCAGCTTCTTTAGGAAAAGCAAGGAATTAATCTTTTGGTGTCAATGCTTGCCAACTCTATTTGTTCATTGAACTTCAGCAAGTGAATTTCACTAATGGTGTTACTCAGTTCAGCAGGTTATTTGGAAAAGGTTTCACTGATCACTTGCCATGCAATATATTTTTGACAGGCAGTAGTACTGGAAGCGACATGGCATACATCTTATCTTGGGACATGCCAATTCTAGTAATTTAGGTGGGAGTCACTCTCATTTTAGTAGACACTAAAATGTCTTTTCTGTTTCAAAAACTATCTCTTGACATTGGGCTCAACCCAGGATCTTCCTTGCTTGGACAGTGGACTTTTACTCATAGAAGATTTCTCTCCTCAGTTTTCAAGGCTCTTCTCTCTCTCTTTACAGCAAAACTCACTTCATTTAGTGGGATCTCCTGATTATCTGTGTAGCATTTTCAGGTTGCTAGAAGGACTGCCAGAGGGATGAGGGGGCAGAGACACGCTCTTCCCTCAGCTTAGATGCATGAACCTAAATATAGATTGCCATTCATCATATCCTGCAAACAGGTTGTGCTTCCATGACATCTAATTTGATCCTTTGAAAGGTGCTGGTCTCCAGGAATCAGTAATTTAGGAATGTTGTATTCTGCAAGCTTTTTTGAGGATTGCTGATTAGTGGAAAAGTAACAAAATTATGAAAACAGGTCATTTTGGTTTCAATAAAAGAGTAAGCTAGGATGGTATACAAGAGTTAGGTAAATGCATGGAACTGGGGGTTGAAGAATAGAAACTGAAGAAAAACTAAGACTTTAACATCAATATCCAAAACCAAAGTTACATTGCAAAGTGTTTACTCACCTAAACTAACATCAGTGGGGGTATCAGGGATGCTTTAACTGGGAGTATTCATTGTGTTTTAAAATTCTAGTTAGATAAGTTATGTAATTTAGAGAACATGCAGACAGTCCAGGGAGATTAGATCAACAGTTCTAAAATGAATTAAGGATTTAATGAATGGATGTGAAAAAGAATGAGGATTGAGAATTAAAATTAAAATACTTGCTTCTGCCATTTCACTGATCCATTTATTTCTAAATTAATGTACATAACTTGCCATTTCAATGGCCTCTCAAATCATATGAATAACAACACCCCATTGGTGTACAGGTTAAGACTTGAAGATCTGATGTGAGCTTTGTTTAGGGTGCTGGGTTGGATATTGAGGATACTTATATGGTCTGTGATTCTCTGTGATACCTACAAAGATATCGCATCACTGTTTGCACTTGCAAAGCAAATGTATAATTAAGCAAACTGTTTTTATGAAGCTGCTTCATTTGTATGTCAGTAATCATTTTCAAAAAAGAAGGGCTTGTTATGATACAAACTCTTGGCTCCACTTTGAGACCTACATTAGACTAAAAAAAAAAAATCCAGCCAAGATCCTGTTCATATTCCTGTAAATATACACTAGTGTAGCCACACTGGAATTACACTATGGTGGAATTATATGGGATTTCACTATTAGGCAACTGATCTGAAAAGGGCAGCAGTACGTCATGTTGTCCTGTTGTTACTGATGTAGTTACTCCCCAACCATCACATGAAATGGCCTTGCAACTTCCTAGAAAGTACAACTGCTTCCACAAAGGTTATGCTTCTGTAACACCTTTATCTGGGCAAAACAGATTAGATTACTACCCTTTGTGTGCCAAAGACAATCCATCCGCTCATGTAATCATATATACATATATATGTGTGTAAATCACCAACAAGACCCAGCACGGTATAGTGGTTTGAGTGGGCTCAAACCCTTGCTTTGCCAGGGAAACCCACTGTGTGACCTTGGGCAAGTCATACTCTCTCAGCCTAAGAGAGGATCAGTGGGACATCTCCTCTGAATAAATCTTGCCAAGAAGAACCTGTAATAGTAAATAATTCAGCTGGATGCTAATCACAGATGCAATTCATGCAGAGAAGGCTTTCTTTACTGCCTATACTGCCACTTTATAGGAACCAAGATATTATCTATATCATAACTTGTGAGATATAAGTCACAGTTTCCATCATCCGTGCTCCAGTTGTTCCTGTTTCAGCTCTTCTGTGTACCAAGGAGCCCAGTTAAGAACAGATCAAAGAAGATGTTTGGATGCAATTGTGTCAATTAGCTCTAATCATGTATTAATTCCATGTATTGTCCAGAGCTTCAACAGGATCGTTGGTGATACCAACCATAAAAGCCTCTAAGGCAGCGGTTCTCAACCTGTGGGTCGTGACCCCTTTGGGGGGGTCAAACGACCCTTTCACAGGGGTTGCCGCTCGTCTATCCCACCCCGCCCCCTTTTGAAACAAGGTCACTGATCCTCCCACCAAAAGCCAGCCCCTGCTGCTATTTGGTGACCTCACAGCCAATGGGAAGGCTGTTTCTGAGACCCCCTGCTGGGAGGAGGGGAGAGGAGGTGGCTGTTGCTCCCGGTGGGGGGTTGCGCTGTTGAAGGAGCACCACCCCCTCCTCCTTGCCACTGCCGCCAGTGGCTTTCCTCGCTTGGGCTGCTGCCTCCTCTTGCTCCTCAGCGCGGCAGCCGAGCACGGGTGGGCGGGCTCTGAAGTAGGACATGGCACCATCTTTTCCTCCCCCCCCCGTGGAGCTGCCAAAGTGAGTGAGCAAGTGCTGGGTAGGAAAGGAGGGTGGCCGAGCCCACACCTGGAGCAAGGCCCTGCAGCGGGAACGGGGCAGCGGGTGAGCGGGGAAGCTCCGGGCACCCCGCAACGGGAGGAGGAATTGCACTTTGTGCGGAGAGGGGAGAGCCTGATCGGTGCCACCTCTTGCTGGGCTCGCCCCCTCCCTCGCTCCCTCCCTCCCTCCGGGCTCTCGGTGCCTGCAGCACCATTCGCCGCGGGTGGCTTGCGTTGCCTTTTCCACCCGTGCTCTGGGCGAGTTGCGGAGAAGCAGAAGGAGATGTGCCACCCACCCTTGTGCTAGGTTTGCTATCACGGGAGCCTGGGGGGGTGGCGTTGGGGAGGGCTCTGAGCCCCTGGGCCCCCTCCCTCACCCCCGCCCCTGCGTGTGCGCCAAGCACAACTGCCAGCTTCCAGGTTGGCCATTTTGTCACTGGTGTCACTGACTCAGAAGGGGGGGCGGAGAGCTGCAAAAACACCCTGACGGGTGCTGTTCGCACGGGCATTGGGTGGGGAGGGGGGCAGGGTTGGAGGGTTGCAGGGGGGAGGTGTTTTGATGGAGGCCTTGTGTGGGGCGGGGGGCCGGAGGGTCCATCTGCAGGGAAGGAGAGCTGCGGGTTGGAGCAGCTTCCAGGCAGCCCAGTGCTCCGTAGGGTTCGGCGGGCAGGCTGGGCAGCAGCCCGGCACAGGTCTCAGCCCCTTTGGCAGAGGCGGGGAGCTCGTTGTGCTACCCTAGGGATTCGTGGCCGGGCCTGTAAGAGGAGTTTATTTCAGAACAAGGGGGAGACCTCCTTTTCCTAGGAGATGGGCAGTCTTCTGTCTCTCTTTCCAGCCTACTTTTGGAACCTTCTTGCTTGAATTTTGCATTGCAGTTACTTGCCCTCTTCTCATTTGCCCACCCACCTACCCTCCTACCCAATGGTAGGCCCACCTTAGGGTCAACATCAGTCAGGAACAACTTGAAGGCACACACAAGAAGCTTGTGTAGTCTCTCGAGATGTAATTAGAAATAAATATTTCACAATATATAATTACATATTGTTTTTGTGATTAATCACTATGCTTTAATTATGTTCAATTTGTAACAATGAAAATACATCCTGCATATCAGATATTTACATTACAATTCATTACAGTAGCAAAATTACAGTTATGAAGTAGCAACGAAAATAATTTCATGGTTGGGGGTCACCACAACATGAGGAACTGTATTAAAGGGTCGCAGCATTAGGAAGGTTGAGAACCACTGCTCTAAGGTTTTCTGAAAATCTGACAGATCCAGTCTTCAAGGGCCTGGGATTTCTTTTGTTGGTAGAGGTTGGACTCAATGACCTTGAAGTTCTTGTCAGTGCTAAGATTTCATTTATGTAATTATTTTAAGTACGAGTATTTTGCTCTACATCTCAGGCCATTTCTGCATGACAGAGCTCTTGCAAGTTGTCCCATCTCAATCCCAGCAGGGAATGGAGTGCAACAAGAATGCTCCCCTCCACACGGGACCGACTCCCTGCGGAAAAGAGTGTGATGGCCACACCTCTTCCTTTTGCAGCACAGCTGGACACTTTCCCAGGCTACACTGGGGAAAGAAGCATCACCATGGCATTTCCTGTCCTTCTGCAGGACAGATAGGTATAGGAGCACTGTGCAATTGCAGGCACTAAATGGATTTTATCTGTTTAGTGAATACCCTGTGAACGTGGGGCATTGAGATGGGATGGCAGTGGGCTAGTGACAGAATGGCATGTGGAAGCATGACCAGCCAACCGCTGCCATTCTGTCCCCATAGTGGAAATGGCCTCAGAGTGGCCAGTATTCTCTATCAATGAGTTAGTTAAGTATAACAAAATTCAAAATTGACAAAACAGACATTTTTACTGGCCAACCAAAATATGCAAAAGGCATCACAAAAAATTTTGAAGCTTCATTGACTTCTTCATCAGGCAAGGATGTTAAAAATCATACAGGAGAAGAAAAGTGATGATGTTAGAGTCATAGGTCTACATTTGGAGGAGGAGGAGGTCCCAGTGATCAGAGTGTGGTTGAATGACATTTCCATGGGGAATGATGTTTCTGTTGGGTTTGGAGGGCCCGGTTGAGCCAGGAGAAGTTATTGGTTATGTAAACTAACTAAGTAGGTGATAGAGAATACTTACCAGCAACAATAACGTAAAAAGACTAAAAATATAGTACATTATTTATCAATTAAAAACCAGACAATTTAAAACCAGTTAAAACAATGTCAAATAATGCAACCATAACATGTGGGCAGCCTCGATAAAATCAGGTCTGAAGAGTTTAATAAATAGTTGTACTTTGATTAGGGGCTTAAATTATACCAATATTGGCACCAATTGGGTCTCCAAGAGGAGGGAGTTCCATATCTGGGAATTCCTCTCCCATGTTCTCCTACAGCATATTTTCCCTACAAGTGGGACACAGAGGAGGGCCCCTCCAACAGATTCTTGGGTGGTCATATATAGACTTTATGGCACTATCTGCTTCATGTCCATTTTGTTTCCTTCCTTATGGTAACCCTGCAAGATAAATCAGTAGTATTACCTTTGACATTTTGTGTTTGTATGATGGGGATGGCTATGAATTAAAGAGAATGGTTTCTACCTGCTGAATTCATGGAAGGGGAGAACTTTAAGTAGTGATTACTTGATTTCTAGGTCATTCTCGTAGCTGCTATGCTACACCAGCTCATACATCATAAAATTATGAAACTCTATAAATATTTGCACATTTGGCATTACTAAGAGACAGAAAAATCAAGATTGCCCACCTTCATATTTCCAGTGTTCTGGAAATACAAGATATCTGTACAGACGTTTCCTAGGTGATAAGCAGTAACAGTTTGTGAAAATATATGCATATGCTTTTTTGCCTTGGAATGATTGGTGAGGACTACGATAGTGTTTTTCTTTTCTGAAGGTAGGTGACTAGCAGAAGGTAGCATCCTCCTTGCCCCTGGAAAATGCCCTTAATAAAGGCACACATTTCAATGTGTATGTGTGTGTCGGTACATAGAAAATACTATCAAATCTCTAAAAACTGGAAATGCCAAAAATAATTTAAAGTGAGGTGATAGTCCACAGTTAAAGAATATGCAATTATTGAAGCTGCTACAATGCAATGTTATTTATATTTTGACATTGCCTCTTTCTAAGAATGAAAATCTGCAATGCTTAAAAACAGAATTACATTTAGATCCTGATATGAAATTAACTCTTCCTAGCTCCAGTAAAAGAAAATGGGGTATAGCTCATTCGAAGTCTGTCACTGCATCATGCGGCTGAGCAATGTACAGCTATTAAAGTGAGGAGCATTTTTCCAGTCAAAATAATCTCCATGTCTTGTGAGTTTGCAGTGCTGCTCTTCCTGTGCAAGGAGCCCTTTCCTATGTGGGGTGTCTCTGAATTGGCTATGCTGCTAGGTTTTTTAGGGCACCAGTTTGTCTCTTGTGCTATTTAAGTCTGTGTCAAACCACTGTGGAGATTTGGGGTAACTCTATAGCTCTATTAGATGTTTGCCAGTATATGGAATCTCTGCCCAGATTTTTTTGTTGAGTGCTACTCATGCAAAATATATGAAGTCAGATAGATAGAAAGATAGATAGATAGATAGATAGATAGATAGATAGATAGATAGATAGAGATATATATGAATATGAATGACTTAATCTGCATGCCTGGGTATCCTGAGGTCAGGACTTAGAGCTGCTCAGGCATCCATCCCTCATTTTAGCCCTATATGTGTTCAAGCTTATTTATTTATGACATCTCTATGAGAGGCTGTGCCTGTACTGCACTGTATGCAGCCATGAGATGGCTGAGAGTCAACAAAATGAGGTTGAATTTGACCATATAGAGAGTCTGTTGGTAGGCTGCTACCATGTATGAGAAATAGAGAGTGTCCCTGGGTTGCTTTCCTTCAGAAATAATGGGTACCACATAAGGATGGAATGGGAATACAGTGATTTCCTGTTGGAGCTGGAATTTGGAGTTCTGATTCCTTGGGAACAAGTATGGGAAGAAAAATAGCAGGGTTTTTTTCCCCCTTGGCAGAATGAAAACTGCACACTTTTTGAATTGCCTGGTTTGAAAAACTGCATGGTTTTCCGGAAAGAAAATGTGCACTTGATTGACTGTGGACTAAAAACTGCACAGCTTTCCAAGAAAAATATTATTATTATTATTATTATTATTATTATTATTATTATTATTATTATTATTATTACTACTACTACTACTACTACTACTATTTATTTTTTGCTGTATATGCAGTTGTGAAAACTGCAAAAAATACAAGATAAAAACAAATGCAGAACTTTAAATTAAAGTATTGTCTTTCTATGTGCATGTGCTGTTTGTGGAGCATGTGGTGCATAGAATCATAGAATCATAGAAATGTAGAGTTGGAAGAGACCACACGGGCCATCCAGTCCAACCCCCTGCCATGCAGGAACACCCTCAAAGCAAACCCGACAGATGGCCATCAAGCCTCTGCTTAAAAACCTCCAAGGAAGGAGACTCCACTATACCCCGAGGCAGTAGATTCCACTGCTGGACAGCCCTGACTGTCAGGAAGTTCTTCCTGAGGTTCAGGTGGAATCTCCTTTCCTGCAGCTTGAGTCCATTGCTCCTTGTCCTGGTCTCTGGAGCAGCAGAAAACAAGCCCTCTCCCTCCTCTACGTGGCATCCCTTCAAATATTTAAACATGGCTATCATGTCCCCTCTTAACCTTCTCTTCTGCAGACTAAACATACCCAGCTCTCTAAGTCTATCCTCATAGGGCATGGCTTCCAGGCCTCTCACCATTTTGGTCGCCCTCCTCTGGACTTGCTCCAGCTTGTCAATATCCTTCTTGAATTGGGGTGCCCAGAACTGGACACAGTATTCAAGATGGGGTCTAACCAAAGCAGAGTAGAGTGGTACCAGTACCTCCCTCGATCTAGACACCATACTCCTATTGATGCAGCCAAGAATTGCATTGGCTTTCTTGGCTGCCGCATCACACTGTTGACTCATGTCCAGCTTGTGGTCTATGAAGACTCCTAGAACCCTTTCACACGTACTGCTCTCCAGCCACGTGTCCCCCATCCTATATTTCTGTATTCCATTTTTTCTACCTAAGTGTAGGACCTTACACTTCTCTCTGTTGAATTTCATTTTGTTCGCCTTGGCCCAGCTCTCCAATCTATCCAGGTCATTTTGAATTTTGCATGTGGAGAATATACTGTTTCTTGCACTTCGGGGGCTGTAGTTCCTGTTCCTGTTTTAAAGCTGTGCAATAAAGTTATGTGACATTACATTTTGTGCTTTTTTCTTCAACCTTTTTGAAATCTCTGGGATAGCTATGCCACTTTTGTGGAAACTATTGTTACTGCAGTTCAGGCCTACCCAGAAGATAGCACTCGATATCTCTTTGACATCAAATAATTCGCCTTTCCTCTGTCGCCCTGCTCCACATGTTTGCGAGGCCTCCGGACAAGCACGTAAACAGGGATGGCCGATAATTGCTGGATATTCCATTCTCCACCCAGGCAGGCCAGACAGAGCCGGTTCATAGCTTCAGGGACCTCTCTGGCAAACACCTCATTGCATATGTGCAATACTAACAAAGGCTCCCTGCCCCAAGCAGGTAACCTGACAAAGCTGTGCTAAGCGCTCCGCATTTGCATATTGGCTACACTATTGTTAATTCAGCTCTAAGTCAATCATGCTAAAACCTAACCTTTCCAAGGCTTTGTCCCACTCCCAAAACAGATTGTTCTCACCGAGTAAGGTATGGCCTGCAGTCACAATTCACCCTATAAAACCCCCTGATTCCGAGACCTTCCTTGGATCGCTCCTGAGTTCTAGACCGCCTTGCTGCCACTTTGCCTGGTGAGCCTTCCCCTCAGTTCCGGTAACTGAGACTGCTCAATCCCAGATCCCTCGGACCGCTCCTCCACGCCAAGTTCCTCCATTGCACCCCAACTCCGCTCTCACAATCCAGGACTACGAGACAGGTGTTGTATCACCCGCTTCCCTCTAAAAATCCCCATTTCCGATTCTTTAGTTAGCTGTGTGACTGTGGTGTCTCTAATATTTTCCTGTACTTAATAAAACATCATTTTTGCTATTTTAAACCGTCTGACTGCTTGACTGACCTGACCCCGTAGACGCTGGGTTTCAAGATCCTGCTAAGTTGCCCTGCCTCTCGCTAGCTTTAGTGAGTGCTCCAGCTAATTTCCCCTAAAGTTGTATTGTTGTTTGGTTATTTAGGTGTCCCTCCCAGGACCCCCAGAGATCAGGGTAACAGAGTGGTGGAGCAATGCGGGCAACCCTGGCACCCCTAATTTGAGAAGGAGTCGCGAACCTCCTCATATCTGGTGGTACTGACCTAGGGAATGGTCAGCTGAGCCATTTAGAATGCTGGTAGGCAGGCAAGTGTGTGCGTGGCTTCTGTGTGTGTGAAGTAACTCTGTCAGGTGGAAATCTGTTCCCCTCTCTTTCTTTGTCTTGCCCTGGGAATTACCTCCCCATCTTGGGGCTATCATGGGCTGGGATCCTAAGTGTTGAGGTTTAGCACGTTAGGAACAGTCCACACTCATACAACACTCTAACAGCAAGGCACATGAAAAAGCACTTAAGGAAGGAGAAACCCCCCTCACACTCCTTCCTCTTCCCCCTTAGAGTTTTGTTTGTTAAAGTTAGAGAAGGCACAGGTGCATCCCGACTTCTTCATTCTCAGGTACGTCCCGAATTCGCTAGCGTAATAGGTGCAAGTGGAACTCCGACCTGGTTTAGGGTTTCAAGTGGTTTGTCCTGAGGTGTAGGAAGGTACCCCTCACCCAGAAAACCAGTTAGAATCATAGAATCATAGAATCATAGAAATGTAGAGTTGGAAGAGACCACACAGGCCATCCAGTCCAACCCCCTGCCATGCAGGAACACCCTCAAATCAATGCCGACAGATGGCCATCAAGCCTCTGCTTAAAAACCTCCAAGGAAGGAGACTCCACTACACTCCGAGGCAGCAGATTTCATTGCCGGACAGCCCTGACTGTCAGGAAGTTCTTCCTGAGGTTCAGGTGGAATCTCCTTTCCTGCAGCTTGAATCCATTGCTCCTTGTCCTGGTCTCTGGAGCAGCAGAAAACAAGCCCCCTCCTTCCTCTACGTGGCATCCCTTCAAATATTTAAACATGACCATCATGTCCCCTCTTAACCTTCTCTTCTGCAGACTAAACATACCCAGCTCTCTAAGTCTATCCTCATAGGGCATGTCTTCCAGGCCTCTCACCATTTTGGTCGCCCTCCTCTGGACTTGCTCCAGCTTGTCAATATCCTTCCTGAATTGGGGTGCCCAGAACTGGACAGAGTATTCAAGATGGGGTCTAACCAAAGCAGAGTAGAGTGGTACCAGTACCTCCCTCGATCTAGACACCATACTCCTATTGATGCAGCCAAGAATTGCATTGGCTTTCTTGGCTGCTGCATCACACTGCTGACTCATGTTCAGCTTGTGGTCTATGAAGACTCCTAGATCCCTTTCACACGTACTGCTATCCAGCCACGTGTCCCCCATCCTATATTTCCGTATTCCATTTTTTCTATCTAAGTGTAGGACCTTACATTTCCCTCTGTTGAATTTCATTTTGTTCACCCTGGCCCAGCTTTCCAATCTATCCAGGTCATTTTGAATGTTGATCCTGTCCTCTGTCGTATTAGCAACCCCTCCCAATTTGGTGTCATCTGCAAATTTGATGAGCATGCCCTCTATTCCTTCATCCAAGTCATTGATAAAAATATTGAACAGCACTGGGCCCAGGACAGAACCCTGTGGCACCCCACTAGTCACTTCTCTCCAGGATGAAAAGCAGCCATTCGTGATCACCCTTTGGGTTCAGTTGGTCAACCAATTACAAATCCAAATAACAGTAGCCCTGTCCAGTCCACATTTTACTAGCTTCTTTGCAAGAATGTCATGGGGAACTTTGTCAAAGGCCTTACTGAAATCAAGGTATGCTACATCCACAGCATTCCCTTCATCTATCAAGCTAGTAACTCTATCATAAAAAGAGATAAGATTAGTCTGGCATGACCTATTTTTGAGAAATCCATGTTGACTTCTCGTGATTACCGCATTGCTTTCTAAATGATTAGAAACTGACTGCTTAATGATCTGCTCCAGGATCTTTCCGGGTACTGATGTCAGGCTGACTGGGCGATAATTATTTGGGTCCTCTTTTTTTCCCTTCTTGAAGATGGGGATAACATTTGCTCTCTTCCAATCTGCTGGAACTTCTCCTGTCCTCCAAGATTTCTCAAAAATTATAGCAAGCGGTTCCGAAATGACCTCTGCCAGCTCTTTTAATATCCTAGGATGCAATTCATCTGGCCCTGGAGACTTGAATTCATCCAGTGTGGCCAGGTATTCCTGTACCACCTCTCTACCTATTATGTGCCTCATTTCCTCTGCTTTCTCCCCTGCTCCCCAACCGCCAGGTTGAGTGCTTGTATCCCTCTGGGAAAAAACGGAGGCAAAGAAGGTGTTAAGTAGTTCTGCCTTTTCTCTCCCCCCTGTGAGTAGTTCGCCATCTTCTCTGCGCAGCGACCCTACTGTCTCCTTCTTTTTCCTTTTGCTGTGGACATATTTAAAAAAACCCTTTTTATTGTTTTTAATGTCTCTGGCCAGCCTAAGTTCGTTCTGTGCTTTAGCCTTTCTGACTTCCTCCCTACATCTCCTAGCTACTTGCTTAAGTTCTTCTTTGGGGGTTTTCCCCCCTTCTTCCATTTCCTATACATGTTTCTCTTAACTCTTAGCTCAGCTGAGAGTTCTTTAGTCAACCATTCTGGTTTCTTCAGATGCCTTCCATTTTTCCTCCCTATTGGCACAGTTTTAGACTGTGCCTTCAGTATCTCCTTTTTAAGGAACTCCCATGCCTCCTGAACTCCTTTCCCTTTCACTATTCCTGACCACGGAATTCCAGCCAGCAGCTCCCTAAGTTTACAGAAGTCCGCTTTTTTAAAATCTAAGATGAGTGTCTGGCTACCCTTATCTTCTCCTTCCCACTGAATACTAAATTCCAACAGGGCATGGTCACTCCCCCCTAAAGATCCAACCACTTCTACCTCATTCACAAGGTCATCCCTGTTGGTCAAGACTAGATCTAGAATATTTGATCCCCTTGTGGCCTCTTCCACCTTCTGGACCATGAAGTTGTCTGCAAGACAAGCAAGAAACTTGCTGGACCTTGCTGTCTTGGCAGAGTTTGACTGCCAGCATATATCCGGGTAATTGAAATCTCCTATTATTACTGTATCTCTCCTCTTTGAATGTGCAGTCATTTGGTTGAGGAAGGCGTCATCCAAGTCCTCAGCCTGGGTTGGAGGTCTGTAGTAAACCCCCACCAGAATATCCCTATTGTTAGGGATGGTTCGGTTTTGGTTCCTTGCCCCTTTCCCCCCGCTGCTCGGTCAGGCGGCGTAGTAAATTTCTTAGCATTCATCACTCCCCTTCAGGAAGGCGGAGTACTCCTGAGGGTTCCCTTGGTCTAGGTGACCTCCCCGTCCACCAACCGTTTCCTCGTCCTCTCGTCCCCAATGCTGTTGAGGTGTAAAACTGGGCTTGGGTGCACCAGAGTGACTTTGTTTGGGCGGGCTGGAGATAGGTTCCCATCCCTCTTCCCACAAGTAGTTCCAGAGAGTTCGTCTCCTGAAGTTCCCCAGGGGTCAAGGTGACCCTACCTGTCCCTTCAGTTCCTGACCCTGTGTTTGTGTTAGGAAGTGTAGTGGTGTGTTTTAAGAATGGCAAAAGAGAGCCCAGTTACTGTTAAGGACCTCATGCAGGAGGAAGAGGTCTGAGGAAAGTTAGAGCAGTGGATGTTGAGTAAGGGGAAATGCCCCTGGAAGGATTCTGTCTTCCAGTCAGCCGATCCCATTACCTCACTCCGAGAAGCGTACGCCCTGGCGCGCAAATCAAAGAACCCATTCGGGCCATCAAAGGATGCGTTGGCCGCTTGGGGACTTTGACTTGCAGCCAGAGACGCTAGCAGTGCCCTTGTTGAGACCCGGGGGAGGCTAGCAGGCATGGAAAAAGAGAATGCCCGGCTTCAGGCCGAGATTGAGGTGCTGTGGGCAGACAAGGTAACTTTTGCGTCTGTCACACAAGCCTCTCCCCAGAAGCTTAGCGACCTTACATTAGTGGCCCAAACTTGGGAGGAGAAAGCCCACGCCTTAGAGGCTAAGCTGGATCATGCCCAAGCAGTGGCCAAGTTCATGGTGGGGCAAGTTAAGGAACAGCAGGAGGCTGTTAGTCATGCAGCTTGCCATAAGCAGATTGCTACACTGGAGAGCCAGCTCCAAACACACAAGGCCCTGATTTTGGCTGTGTCCTGGAGCTGCTCCCAACTTTTGCCCAGGATTTTTCCGGGGAGCTCTTACTGGAGGATGCTCTGGCCTCCCCACCATTAATCCAGACTGGAGCGACCCTACCGTCCCAGTCCACCCCGTAGAGACAAGGTCCATGACCCGCAGGACCATCCCCGCAGGTGAAGGCAGTTCCTCTGAGGCAGAGACCTGAGAGACTCAGGTCACAGAAACTAGAGTCCCCTGGAGGCCAACCGAGGCTAAAGCTATCGCGGACCAGTTGGGTCCCCTAACTTGGTCCACTGGGATCATGTGGTTGAACGCGGTGATACACTCTCACCCAACAGCCAATGGCCAGGACCTGACCCAACTAGTCAGGCTTTGCATGTCCCCATCCGAGCTCCATACTCTTGAGTCAGCTGTGGCGGCTCAGGGCCTAGTTAGGCTTGAGGCCCACGACTGGATGAGAGAAGTAGTGAAGATCCTTTGGCCCGGACAGAGTGCAAGTGTGCTCTACGTCATGGAGCAGCAGGGTCCCCGTGAGAACCCTGAGGCTTACGTGGTGCGGAGCAGCTACTCGCCATTCTGGCCGAGAAGGTCCCCTGACCGCCCATGGGTACAACTTCGACACCGTGGAGTTCAAGACTCTGTTGTACGGAGGCTTGAACCACGAGACGAAGATGGCCCTAGGTCTGGTGGATCTGGCCATGACATCTTGGGAGGACTTTGGGAACAACCTCCATCAGGTCGCTGACCTGCTACGGGAGGCTGGCTCCCTCTGACCCCCCATTAAGGCCCAAAAGAGAGATGCTGGGAATTGGGAACCCATAGCCGACGTGACTTACTCGAACTATGGGCCCCATTCCCAGCACAGGAAGACAGTGCCAAATTTCGTTCCGCGTGGGAATTGGAACTCACGCCCGGCCCCCAGACAGGACAGCAGGCAGTGGCAAGGGAGAGATTCCTGCAGCCAGCCAGGCAAGGCAGGGAATCCCCCACAGCTGCCAACTGCCCCCAAACAGCCCTCTGAATCTGGCTCTCCCAGGGAGACGTCTGGTGGGTACGATCCCACGACCGAGACATACTCCTCGGACAGAGTTAGAATCTGGAGCATGCTAAGAAAGTGCGGACTGGACATGAGCCAGTTCAACAAACGGCCCACGTCGGAGCTCTTGGAGGCTCTGGATAAACAGCTTTCCGCGGTTAGTAAACAGCTGGTCCAGGCCGTGACCAATGACCCACCTCAGGCTGGATACTACCGGACTTTAGACTTGCAGAACTAGGGGTGCCCTCGGTTCAGGAGGCTTCCCCGCAATGCTGTGGCCAAGTTGCAGCCAGACAAGTGGGGAAGGTTCTGGATGAAGGCAGCCATAGGGACCAAGGTGGGAAAGACTCCTGCCACCCTTCTTGTGGATTCTGGTGCGGCACTGAACGTGCTGCACCCCAAACTGGTGAAGCACAGTGAACCTGTGCCCGGACGTGTCCAGCTTTCTGGATATGGCGGGGGGGTCACCTTGCCCGAGCTTGGAAGGACATACCGATGTCCATAGGGACGTTCCGCTTTCAGTTGTGGGCTTGCAAGAACCGGAGCGAGGACAATGGCCTTTTGGGCATCGGTTTCCTCTGGGGAAACAGACTCACAGTTGACTACGCGAACGGGTTTCTATGGAAGTTAGACCAGGGACCAGCTGAAATTTCGGCTGTGCACTGCTGTGTCGCCATTAGAGCTCCTGCCCCTGCCCCAGTAGTAATTGAGCAACCGATATGCCCATAAGCAGAGGTGACTGTGGCTACCATCTACCCCTCCATACAGATGTTTTGGCACTGCGTTGTCCTTAAGGGCCCCGGCGGCACCCTGATTATGACTCTGGTGACCGTAAAGTGGGCCAAGCTAGTTTACGGCTCCATCTCAGTCACCATCATACCTGGTGAGGCAGTTCTCCCAGAGGCACATGGGTCCAAGACCAGCCTCCATGCCGATTTGAGAGTATGGGTCCCAAACCAGGAGCAGGCATTGCCACTCCTGCCGGTAATTCTGGAGACCCAGAGCAAAGACTGGAAAGGGAAACCTCCAGATGAGGAAGCCCTTTCAGTGGAACGGCCAAGCAATGGACGGGCTTTGCTTCCCTTCATGGGGTGGCAGCCCCCCTCTTGCCCCCCCTTGTAAATAGCCCCCCCCCAGATTGTTGGATGCTGTAGTAATGGAACCCCATCTCTGTGTTCCCTACAGGGAGATGGAATGGGACCATTCGCTTGGATTATCATGTTACTTCCATTGCTTGTATGCACCCTCGGAGCCTCACCAGAATTTACCACTCACCCCGTCCCGGATTGGCAATATAATTTGCAGGCTACCTGCTATTGGAATCCGTACCCGGAGGCAGAAGCCCTGCTACGCAAATCACAACTGTTGCCCTGGTTCCAAAAACGGTATCCCTTCGAGTTGTTCACCCAGATTCAGGTACGGCTTGGAAATAGGTTTAGCTCAGGCTTAAGGCTGGCAGTTGCGGGTCACGACGCCAAATTCTATATGGAGATGGCAACAATTTCTGCTCCCATGACCGTCAGGATGGTCCAGAGCACCGACTGCAATGCGTCTTTATTTGTAATTAGTTTCACTTATGAAAATTGCCTCCAAGCGTGGGAATGGAAAACCTTCCTGTTCTCATGCCAGAACACAACCCAAACCCCGACAGGCTATAGGTTCTCCTGTGGGAAGATGTGGTGCCCTGATATCTCTGTTCTCACCCCTCCTTCTTCCGAAAGGCACCCTACCATGTATGTGGGTAGCTCAGTGTTCCGAAAGGACATAGAAATGGTCACCTACTCAAACGTCCAACCCTTGATCACCACGATGGTACTAAATTTTACAGTTGTCAATATTTCTAGAGTCCTTCCAACTTGCCAGCCATTTCTAAAACTGGCTTGGACACAGTGGAAGCACTGGGAAAAGTGATGGCTGTCCTTTTCCCACCCACACACTCGCCCTGAGCGAAACATCCTCGGGACTGTATTAGGAGGAATTGGGACTGGCAGCGCAATTGTAAACGCTATAGACAATGAGGTCCTGGCAAACAAACTAGGCGTGATTAGCACAAAAACAAAAGATACTGGAATATCCTCCACTGCTGGTTTAACTAACCTAGCGAGAGACATGGATCTGATCAGTCAATTGTTACCACAATGGGTTGGCGTCGAGAAAGATATAGTATCCGACCTTGGCCATGTCTTAAAGAGCATGACTCACGATCTGTCAGTTGCCATACAGTGTACGCAACTGCAGAGCAACGTGATCACCTTTGCCGCTCAGGTGATCCAGGACAGCCTTATAGGATTAATGCACCCTGAGATCCTGAACCTGTTGAGGGAGCGCTACCCAGACTCGCTGGAACTCTCTGCCGCTTTGGCGCAGATATGGCACGCCACCTGGCAGAGCCTGACTCTCACGGTGGACATCGCCCACGAGAGGATTCTGGACCTGGTAATTGTACATCCAGTTTCCCACTTAGGACTCCCCCTCATAGCCGCCAATGCCACTTTGCTACCCCAACAGATGCACCATTGGTCCAATGGTATGCACTCATATGATTTATCTGGCTGTTTGTTTCACCAGCATTGGGCATAGTGTTTTCCAGTATGGACAGTTTTAGCCACAGTAACAGTTCTGACTATGTGTTACTACCCGTCAATTATACCGTCATGGCGCAAATTAATAGTGAGTGCTTTTGTTTATGAACCCCATGTGAAAATGTAACGGTATTGCCTAGTGGTGCAACCATAAGGATCAACCGCACCGCCGGCAATCCATGTTTCTGCAGTCAGCATGTACAGGATTGTTTTGGTAAAGACTTCTATCTCTGGCGGGAGATACGAGACTACATTCTAGAGACTGAGTACATGCCCACAGAGTCCGAACTAGTCGGATTCCACCTTGAAGACGAGATCCCCTTGTCTTTATGGCTAAGGAATCTCAGCCACATAGCAGACAGAGTAAAGGAGGTTTCGCACTCCCTCCACCGGATTGCCTTGTCAGTTAACCACTCAGCCAAGGTGATCGTTAAAACATCAGAAGAATTGGAAGCAGCTGCTAAGCTCTCCTGGTGGGACACCTTCACGTGGTCGTCCACAAGACAGGTGATTGCCCACTTCGCCCTGCATCCCTTGATAATCTTGGTCGCTTTTCAGATACTACTCGCTATATGCTTAATTGGCCTTGCACTGTGGGTCAAGAAACAGGGTTTCCAGCTTCAAGCTGGCCAGTTCTACTGAAAGCTCCGAGGTGCACATTGTAATGTTTGTAAATAGTTTAATGTTAATGTTGTTTTGAATGTTCTAGTTGGCTTCAAAAGGCCTGTCCGAGGGCGGCCAATCTTTAGGTCTTCCCTTGGAGTCCAGCTTACATTTGTGAGGTAGTGGGGTTGTGTGTCTAGGCCGCCCCGGGCCCTCGGAGTGACATCATCAGGCCTGGAGCTTCGGCTTCGGTCTGGGGGGGTGCGAGTGTGCAGGCCCATGTTATTTGGACCAGAGTGCGAATGGCACCTTCGTATCGGAGAGCCTCTTGCAGCTCTGGGAGGGTAACATCGGCCCTGCTAGACCAATGGATCAATGTGGGACCCGAACCAGCAGTCTCACTACCATGACCAACGGCCTTCCTCTGGCCAATACAGTCTTAAACTCAGTTGCTATTTATATCCCTGCCAGCTCGCAATCCTTTCAGTCATGGTGACCTGAGTTTCTGAATTTGAACCCAGCTCCCAGTAGGCTCCTTGCCATTTATTTGCATTTGTTAATTGCATTGGCTATCAACCATGTCACTCTTTCCTCCATGAGCTATAGTTCTATGGTTCCAGAGAGCTGAGACTACCCCCGGACTCGTCCACCACCCCCAGGAACCATGTGTGGGGGGGTGAGTGTTGAGACTTCACTGTTCCAGCCGAGGAGCCAAACCCGAGGTGACAACCTGATTCTGTTACTGCAATTGGGGACCCCAGACAATGCGATGCAGCCACTCCTCAATGGACTTTATGGACTACTGTGCTAATACAAAGACTTCTGCCGTTTGGACTACTCCGCTTGCCCCTTTGCAAGCCACATCCTTCAAAAAGCTAGCGTTCCCTGGCTAGCTTGACTACAAACTTGGACATTTTGCCGCTGTTCCAGATCTGCTTGGACTCATGTTGCTCATTTGCTCCAGCTACCAGACTTTTCCTGTTCCCGGGGGGGTGCAGAGACTTTTGCTTGCACCTCACCTCCCCCGGACTACAAACTCCCAGTCCAGTATCTACACGGAACTGATTGCTTCTTGGATTACTTCCATTACCAGACACTGCATTGGATTTACAGTATTTCACTGATTATTTCATTTTCCATTGCTATATTGCCTTTCTCCACTGGTGGGAGGGTCCTTTCATTAGTCACCATTCACCGCTATTGCTATTATTCATTGCCATTGATATTACTTCCATTGCCATGACTTTGAAATTGATGTTTGTCTGTGTGAATGTGGTTAGGTTTAGGATTTTGTTAGATAAGGAATGCTTCTTGCTAGATAGGAATGTTGCGAAAAGCCTTTTCCTCATAGCAGTGATACGGCTCCGGAGTCTGTAGACCTCTGTGCAGTGCCAAATTTGTTTTGAAATGTGTAATTGGGAAATGTCCGATATTGTCCCAATACCATTCATTTTTTTGGGGGGGGATTGTTACTGTGGTTCAGGCCTACCTGGAGATAGCACTCGATATCTCTTTGACATCAAATAATTCATCTTTCCTCTGCCACCCCGCTCCATGTGTTTGTGAGGCCTCCAGACAAGCACGTAAACAGGCGTGGCCGATAATTGCTGGACATTCCACTCTCCACCCAGGCAGGCCAGACAGAGCTGGTGCGTTGCTTCAGGGACCTCATTGCATATGCACAATACTAACAAAGGCTCCCTGCCCCAAGCAGGTAACCTGACAAAGCTGTGCTAAGCGCTCCACATTTGCATACTGGCTACACTATTGTTAATTCAGCTCTAAGTCAATCATGCTAAAACCTGACCTTTCCAAGACTTTGTACCGCTCCCAAAACAGATTGTTCTCACCGAGTAAGGTATGGCCTGCAGTCACAATTCACCCTATAAAAATCCCTGATTCCGAGACCTTCCTTGGATCGCTCTTGAGTTCCAGACCGCCTTGCTGCCGCTTTGCCCAGCGAGCCTTCCCCTCAGTTCCGGTAACTGAGACTGCTCAATCCCGGATCACTCGGACCGCTCCTCCATGCCAAGTTCCTCCATTGCACCCCAACTCTGCTCTCAAGATCCAAGACTATGAGGCAGTTGTCATATCACCCACTTCCCTCTCAAAATCCCCATTTCCAGTTCTTTAGTTAGCTGTGTGACTGTGGCGTCTTCTCTAATATTTGCCTGTACTTAATAAAACATCATTTTTGCTATTTTAAACCATCTGACTGCTTGACTGACCTGACCCCGTAGACGCTGGGTTGCAAGATCCTGCTAAGTTGCCCTGCCTCTCACTAGCTTTAATGAGTGCTCCAGCTAATTTTCCCCAAAGTTGCATTGTTGTTTGGTTATTTAGGTGTCCCTCCCAGGACCCCCAGAGATCAGGGTAACACTCTATAGCTTTCTTCAGGAAGTTGTGCGATTTTGCTTATTGCAGGGAAAAATGTTCCTCAGTGTCTCAACAATAAGGCAGAAAAATTGATTGCTTTTTCTTCCTGTGAATGGGAAAATCTAGAATTATCATCCTTAGTACCACATTTCAGAATCCTTCTGGATTATCACTGCCATTAGGAGAGAGAAATATGAAGGCATTGCCCCCAAAACAAGAATTCTTCCACCACAAATGAAATTTTTCTTCAGTCCCCAAATTGCTAGTATGGCAGAGAGTGAGATATTAAATACCTACCGTAGCATTCATACATTTTCTGTTTATAATCCTTTGCCTGCCCCATTTTTCTTTTCCTTGGGTGCCTAACAAAGTAAACACAGTAAACTGTGTTACTATGGTCCATAGTCTGAGCCCAGGGATTACTAAATATAATTTGATATCAAAAGATTGGCCATTCCAAACTGCTCCCCTCCACGTGCTTGTGAGGCCCCCGGATAAGCACGGAAACGGACATGGTCAAACAGCTGAAAAATACACGAAAAATCCCAGGCAGGCCAGTAATTCTCTAGCACGCAGCTTCAGGAGACCTCCAGGCAAGTACATTTCAAACTAAATTAAGTATACACCAAGCATACAAAAGATTCTCTGCCTCGAACAGTCAGCTTGATGAGATTAGCGCTTCTGACTACTCAACTGTCAAGCACTCCCTATTTGCATACTGTCTGCACTATTGACAACTCTGTCAAAATCCAATAATTGTAAGTGCTTACCTTTCGGAGACTTTGTCTCCAATTCGAAACCCATTGTTTTCCCTGGGAACAGACTACCCTACAGGCACATTTCTCCCTATAAGAACCCCTGATTTTGAGCGCTTCCTTGGATTGCTCACTGTTGTCATCCCGCCTTGCCGCCTCTCCATTTGATGAGCCTTCCCCTCAGCTTTCACGTGCTGAGAATCCCTGCTCCATACTTGCTGCATTTCTTCTGACTACCCGGGCTACAGGATCAGGTGTAGTATTTCCCCTGAAAACTCCTTCTTGAAATCCCCTATCGACCCTCCTCCCTTTATTTTCTTAGGTCTGTGTGAGTGAGTACGTAAGTGCACAGTGACTGTCTTTTAATAAAGAAAACAATTATAATTTAAATTCATTTGGTTTTTGACTCGGCCTGACCCTGTAAACACTGGGTTCAAGATCTCGCTAGATTACCCTGCCTCTTGCAGTACTACAGCTTGTGCTCTGGCTAATTCCCATTCCCCATTATTTGGAGCACATTGAGGTGTCCCCCAAGGGACCCCAGAAATCAGGGTAACAACTGTACTTTCAAATACTAAGTTCATGTGGACCCCCGTTTATATCCCTCTGCCTTGACTTTTACAAACACCAAGATCATTAGAAGGTGCTTTGCTAGTTCTGCTAGCTCTACTGTGGGTGTGATCTGATGCTTTCCCCTGTGGTGTAATCCATCTTGTGGTGTGCCTTCCACCCTGATATTTAGGATGTAGCATCTGTGGTAGCTGTTTAATGCCTCCTTTTCACCCAAGCCTTCCCTGATTGTACTGTTGACTTTGTCAATTGTTATTTCCCTTCCACCCCCAAATGTTGCAAGTGGTCCATAAATGATTACATAAATAAATGTGTGAGAAACCTGTTTCTGTGTAACAAAATCTTTTATAACTGTGATTTTGGATTCGTAAAAAACCTAAGAGACAAAATATACTTGCTATATAAGGCAGAAGACAAATACAGAAGCTAACAATGAGAAATGTATTCCTGTTTAGGCCCATTTGACTATTTTGCTGTGGTGAGGAAGCTTATGATTTCGTTACTGTAGAAATTCCCAGGCAGTGGAGCTTTTTTGGTATGTTCCAGCAAAATCGACAAAGAGTGTCGTGGCACTGTAAAAGAATGATTGGTTTTATTTGGCACAAACTTTCATGGACAACAGCTTCATCAGAGGCAGGTCTATGAAAGCTTATGTCAAAAAAAGCCTTTCAAGGTGCCACAATTCTCTTGTGTTGTTTATTCCTTTACTGGGCATCAGTTGCAATGAAAGCCTGGAACTGATCTTCAGAAAGGAAACAAATGCATGGGTTGACTATAATTCAAAATACAAAAACTTTTGAAAACATGGTTTTGGGCCCAGATAAAGTGGAAAGACAGCTCTTCTAACTCATACTGAGTGAGTATATAAAATAAATTTATTTTATAAAGGTGGCATAGCAAATCTGCCCTATCACATCAAAGAGCCTGGCTGAGAAGTAAAGGAGCAGGAGGAAGAAAAGGTTGAAAAGAAAGCACCAGTTCCAACATACTGAAGCTTTTCATTACAAATTGACAGAATTTTGTTCTGTATGGAACAGAGCCTGAACAGATATGTACAATTCAGTGCCCTCTGTCTGGACTGTCTTCTTTAGCTCCTTCAGGTTCCTGTTTTCTTTTCTTTCTTTCTTTTTTTAAGGAACTCTGTTTCCTCTACTTTTCTGTATCCCCAGTGCTTTTTAAATCAGTATTTAACTGAATTATTCTTTAAAAGAAACAACTCTGATCTTCACTTTGAAAATCTTCTCTTGCAGTGTATTATAGAGCAAGGTTTTTAAAACTCATCCTTAAAAACATTACAAAACAGTAGTTTAACATGGTACAGGCAATAAGATAGCACTAGAGCAGTAAAATGTTGTAAAACAGCAGCCAGTATTGACTAGCCCCTGTCCACTAATGCCCTTTCTTCTCTTCTCCCTCTGGCAGGCATCTTTGGTGCCCAGAAATCTGCTTCACACGGTTTTACAGTCCTCCAGAGAAAGTTTTTAAGATGCATGAGAGCTGCAGAGTGGGTTAAGGTATTTGTCTACATCCTGGTGTTGCTAAGTGAACATTTTTAGTAGAACAGCCCTGTTAGCCAACAACACAGTCAGATTCAAGGAAAGAAATTATATTAAGCAACAAGGCTGAGATCCAATGTTCAGAAGGTTATTAATTCCATTGGAGAGGGGATAGCTCTAATGTTACAGCAGGGGAGGTAATCTGCTCTGGTATTCAGTATGAACTTTAATTGAGCTCCTTGAGGTGTTTACTTCTTTCTCCTAAACGGGTATAGCAAATTGGTTAATTTCTTTATAATATGGACAAAACCCCAGAGCGGATTTGTCACTTGGATTTTTCCCAGAGAAGAGACTCTGGGCAAGGTTTGTGCCCAGTGCATTAGCCAATAAGCCACACTGAGAGGGAGATCAAGTTTTATTTCAAATTCCACAGGATCAGACAGAAGTCATACAGCAAATCAAGTATTCCCTGAACACAAGCCAAACTAAATCTCATATAGTCTACAAGGATTACAGGGTCCTTCCTAAGGAGGAGATAGTGCTAAACATATAGGAAACTATGTCATGAATTCATTATCATGTCAGCATTCAAGCACTGTACATGTGCATATAGGTAACCCTAAATTATAGTATCAAATCCCACCTTGGGTGTGAAATTTAACATTACAACAAAGCTTAATGAAGCTATAGGTAACTGTAGTTCAGCTCTTGTGGTTGCTCCCCCTCCCATTGTCCTAGTCTGGGGTGCTCCAGACATTGCAGGCCACAGAGCTAACCACACCCCAGCATCTGCTTGCACTTGTTTCAGCTTATTTCATTTAGCTAGTCTCCTGATATTTAAAGTTTTTGTTGTCTCACAAGATTTGCCTTGTTCTTCCCTTTTTCAAGCTTTGCTCTGTTGCTTCTCTTTTAAGCTTTTAGCTGGTGGCTAAAATTACTGGTCAGTTTCTGGACCCTGGGTTCTCACAGAATCATAGCCCCAGTGACATCACAGTCACTTGTCTCCACTGAATAACACACACCCACACTCACACAGAAGCAATTAACATGGCCACAGTTTGCTGAAACAAAAGTCTATCTCTCCTATGCCTTGATGAGAAGTCTGTAGTAGAAAGTCAGCCATGAATCTTTACTTCCAAACAACATGGTTTATTTGGGCTTATCTTACAATCAGTGTTTCCTAATGGCCTTTCCGCACTACACTGTTATAGTACTATTATTCTACTTTCAACATCCTGTGGAATTCTGGGGTTTGTCGTTTAGTGAGGCCAAATAATTCTTTGGCTGAGAATTCTAAATGCCTCTCCCTAAACTGCAAACTCCAGGATTCCATGGGATGTTGAAAATGGAATAATAGCACTATAACAGTTTAATGCCCTAAGATATTTACAAGTGTCTGTGGTCTCTAGTGGGATATGCATTCATTCATGATTGCTACAAAGTTTGAGGGAGGCTAAAGGGAAGATGCTTTCCATTGTACCCCAATGGTACCATGGTGCCCATGCAGGTAAATTTACTGGCATCACCAGTAACAGAAGCAGCAGCAGCAATCTGCTCTCGGTCTCCTTCTCCTTCTTCTTTATGGCAGTGGGGTGGTTGTGGTTAGCTTGGTGCTAGGGAGCTAGGGAGCACCCAGGAAGAAGAAATGTCAAGCATGGTTGAAGCTGTTGCCATCTTCACTGAGGGTAAAAAGCACTCTGAGGGAATAGATAGGAGCTTCTCTTCATGGGAGTAGGTGAGTGCTTTTGTCCTAGCACTCTCTTTATCTCTGTGTCTTTCTTGTTGAAAAGCAAAAGGCTTAGCAGCAACCAGTGTCACCCTTGGAGGCTTTTTGGGGGATGTGTGTAGAGGAGGAGTACAGATGCCTTGTTAGGTTTGTTTTGGTCAATGAATTACATTATCCCTGTACAAAAGACTGAAGTACCTTTGTTTTTACCCAGAAAATTTACTGCAATTTTGTATTGCAGCTGAACATCCTCCATCTCATTGCCCTTTCCTACAACACCTGAAGCAATGTTGGCAGTGTGAACAGGGTCATCGAAACCATGGAAAGCTCTCAACTGTGGCCAATGGCCACTGAAGTGTAAACATTTTTATTTACCTAGATAATTGAGCACAGGATTCAATGGTACAGTCTCTTTGATTGTCCTTTTGTTTCTTGATTTTCCTTTTGTTTCTTAAATGATGGCATGCTGTCACTTTACCATACAACATCACAATCACTAAGTCAGTCTCATATATTGGTAATACAGACCTCATGTGATGCAATGTGAGAATTGCTGTATAAATTTAGCATCGAGTATACCATTAAGGACAGGCTTTAGCTTGATAGTATAACTCATCATTTATATACAACAGATCCCTAGTTCAAATCCTGGCATCTCTACCTAGGACTGGAAAAGTCCTCTTTCTAAACCAAGGAGTGCTTCTGTCAACTTCTAATAAATATTCAGTGGTTTGAGCATTGGATTACAACTCTGGAGACTAGATTTTGATTACCCGCTTGGCCATGGACACCCACTGGGTGACCTTAGGTGCATCACATACCCTCAGCCCCAGAAAGTCCCAAGGTAAGTTCTCCTTAGGGTCTCCATGAGTTGGAAATTACTTGAAGGCGCACAACAACAAGAATAACAAGAACAACAAGAACAACAACAGACCAATGATATAAGACAGGTTCCTATGTGCATTGCAGAATATTGTCTTCAGTAGAGCATAAAGTATAGTGTAGGTAAATCATTAAGACAAAGTTTTTGTTGATGCAGAAAGCGTATTTAACTGTTTTAAATGGCTTCACTTTACATCTTAAAAGATGTTTTAAGTATATTTCTATAACTTAAAGCTTAAAATCTAAATGCAACAAATGTGTTTGCAAACATGTGTATTATGCAGGCACAGATTCCTGTAGCTTCTACACTTGTTGGTAAAACCTGGTTTTCCTCTATAATATGTGTGAAATTGTCTTTTATCTAATCTTTCGTCTTCCTCTTTGGGGGTTGAACCACAAATAAACACACCTTGCAATGCATGCCATGACAAGATTTCTCACAGCTTTTTTGAAGCTTAATAAATCATCTCCAGCCAAAAATGATTCAACGTAATTTACTTCCCTTGCTCCAGAATCATCATCCTTAGATTTGAAAGAAAAGATTCTCCACTTGGTGTACTAAACAAGATCAAAGTTTACACTGATCTATTCTGCATTCCTTTGAAAAGCTAATCTGAATCATTATGCTCCAGACAGCTTGTCTCCTGGAAGGCTTTTCTTTAATGAACCATTATTTTACATAGTTAAAGATCTATTCAACTAAAATCAAACATTTTCCAATTTTACAGCTGGTCTAATTAAGAAGACATTGTCAGGTCAATTTAGGACCAAATGTAGTATGTGTGTGTTAAAAATATTTTTCATGAATATTTCTGTACAGGATGTTAAGAGAGGAAAATTGGATGGGAAGGGATTGATTTCAGTATCTCTACAGGAAGCCTATATTTCCTAAACATTTTCAGAGTGAATATTATAACTCATGGACCCTAGTTTACTTCAAGTTCATCAAAAGGAATGTTGGTATGCAGCTAAGATTTTGATGTAAATACATACAAAAACAAAAAACATGCAGACACACCAAGATCAATAGTCTGGAAAATAATTTCCTTCTTCAGTGATATCTCTGTCATTTGACTATCTATGATGTAACATACATGAGATACAGGCCTTTTCCACATGGGGTTTTTGAAACGGTGCAGTCCGTCCTCCAAGGAAGAGGTCTGCACCTCGGACCGGATTGGGTCGGACCTATTTAACATAGACCTGCACCTCAGTCCGGTCCGGAACAACCTCAAGTGGTCCTCCAGCATGCTTTTGAAAGACCTGATTTTTCTGGTCTTTCAAAAGCACAGAGCGCACCACTGCGAGCCTGCAATCTGTCCAGGGGTGGGCTTTAGGCTGGCGAGCTTCAGCGGTTGGTCGAGACCCTCGACAAACTGGAAGCTGCCATTTGGGACACCAGAGCAGTGCATATTGACGAACACGCACTGCTCCGGAGCGCCATGGACCGGACCGGGGAGCTGAAAGGTCTGGTTAGTAGTGGTGTGGGGCGATTCCCTCGCCCGGTGTGGAAAAGGCAATAGTCTGGTCTAATTGTTTGAGTGTTGGACCAGGACAGTTGGAGACCAGGGTTTGAATCCCTGCTCAGCTATGGAAATTCACTGAATGACCTTGGGCAAGTTACACTCTCTCAGTCTCAGAGGAAGGTAAGGGCAACCCTCTGAAAAAAATTCTGTCAAGAAAACCTTGTGATAGCCTTGCCTTAGAGTTTCTATAAGTGAAAACTGACTTGAAGGTGCACAACAACAACTATTACACACAGTGTGAGAGTGTAATTCTCTGTCAACATATTTATAGCTTCAGCAGAGAAGGCTGAAACTACTATTGCCTGATGGTACAACAGGCTGGGTGCTTGTGGGCCCATTTTTCTCCCTAGCCACCCACCAGGGCAGGGATGTGTCTGAGCATGTTTTGGGGTCCCTTTATACACTGGATGATTATAGCTCTAGGATTCCGCTTTAATAGTCATGGCAACTTCCTATGGAAATCTGAGATTTGCACTTTAGGAAGGAATATTCAAGCTGAGAGCTCTGGTGCCTTACTGGACTCCCAGGATTCCATAGGATGTTAAAGTGAAACCATGGATTTATACTTAGTCTGAAAGGGCCTCCTTGCTTTTGAATATCCAGAGATATAAGAACAGAATGGAGCCACACCAACAAGACCCCTGGTTAGTGTTGTATACTCAAGGTGAGGTGATGCAGAAAGAAATACTGAATGTCTGTGTGGGGTTGTTTTGGGGGCATGTGTGTGTTATGAACAAGCTGCACAGGACTTACAATAAATTGATTGTTGTCTCTGACTTCTCTCATTTTCTGGTCTGTACAGCAGACACACTGTAATTGTTTTGAGCAACCACCACAGTGTAGATGTACCTAACAAAAGAACTGTAGTTATTACACCTTTATTAGAGTATTAAAATGTTATGAAGGTAGTATTTATTTCCTAGTTGACATTCTGTGTGGAATCACCTCCTTTCTTATGACCATTAAAATAAATGAGTTTGCACTGGAAATAATTTAGTAAAAGAGTATGTGAAATTTTTAATAACCATAATCTTAGTCAAACTAAGAAGATCAGTGCCGTTTAGAAGCAGATTGGGAACTCATGGTGCAAGTTATACATACAATCACATGCAGATTGAAATATACTTGAGAGCAAGGATACAGTTGTCGACTGTATAGTTTGAGCAGGATGAACATGGGTTTTTGTTTATATATCCTCGACCAAATTTTCCCCTAATTTAATACATATTAACATAGTGGCTGGAGTTCTGGGGCCTTTTTACATTACAATTACACTGCAGTGATTCCAAGGCAACATCTTATGGACTCTTGGGATCTGTAGGTGAGGGAGGAGTATTTAGAATTCTCTATCAGAGAGCTCTAGAGTCTCACCAAACTACAAATCCCAGGATTTCGTAAAATGTAAGCATGGTATAGTGGTTTGAACATTTGACCATGTCTCTGGAGACCAAGGTTTGAATCCCCGCTTGGCTATGGAAACCCCACTGTGTGACCTTGGGCAAGTCACACTCCCTCAGCCTCAGGGGAAGGCAAGGGCAAACCCCATCTCAACAAATCTTGCCAAGAAAACCCTGTAATAAGTTTGCCTTGGGGTCACCATAAGTCAGAAACAACTTGAAGACACAGAACGATAATGATCGTGGCAGTTAAAGTGGTATCACAGTGCTATAACTGTGCAGTTTTATGAAATATGCAAGTATTGTGTTTGTATATGTCTTTTTCTGGCCATTGAGGAAGAAGGCACCTTTGCACAACAACACTGAGTGGCCAGGGGAGACATCCAGCTATGTCCTAGCAGCCACACACACATACACACTCATACATGTCATCCCTCTGGACCACCCAGGATACTCCAGATGGTGGAAAGATAGATTAACACCTGGGGCATCACCACTTGTATTTAGGCAATAAATAAATAAATAAATAAATAAATAAGTAAATAAATAAATCTCACAGTCTTCATTAATTGTAAATATCACACAGAGTCATGAGTAGGGCTGGACTGCATCTTTTTTTAAAAAAATATGAAGTCCTGATAGCAAGATGGAACCATATCTATCCTTTTCATCAAAATTTCACTGTCATGTCAGGCTGGCCAGCGATTTGATGGGGGTACCATCAAATTGGCCCCATCCATGTAATCTCAACATTCCTTATTCACCCCAATGACACTGACTCTGACCACAGAGAAGTTCTTCCCATGTCAGTGTAACTGGTGTGAAACGCTAGTACTGAGTCCAACAATAGGTCCATTTATACTCTAAATCAATGCTTGTCAGGTTATGTGCCATGGAGGTTATCAGCTGTTGTTGTTGCTGTTGTTGTTGTTATTTGGTCCTCCAGGGACTGACACCCTATTTGCTCCTATTTGCTACAATTATTTATTGCTTTCCATGGACTACATTTTGAGTAGTGCCCTTCTAGATAATGTGCTTTCAGTACAGAAAACTATAAAGCCTTCATGCTGAAAGAATGTTTATCTTATTAATGGGAGAGGGACATTATATTTGTGTATTAAATTATGAGACGTGAACACAGAGAAATGCATCTTTTATCTCAAAATGCTAAAACATCTGAAAGGGAGGGAAATCAGACAGAGGACATCAGCAGCTGTGACAAATGCAGACAAGCGATAGGCACTGAGGCATATAGTAGTACACCCACCAATTTGCCTTTTCTCCTGTTGATGACACAAATTACTCACATGTTTATTGTATGCAAACCAGATGATATTTCTCCCCAAGTATTTTCCAAGTATCCATCTCTTTTGTACCAGTTAAACAAAAACAAAAACCTTTCAGTGCCATTGCCACAGAACTGCCTGGTGTGAACTAGCTTCCACTACTGTCTCACCTGAATCGAAGGAGTAGCTGTTTTGAGCCCTGTCTCTCTTCTTGGATTGCCTTCATATTATTTCTGTTAATACCTTTCCTGCATTTTGGCAATGCCTTTTCAGTGTCTTATTTTTGAAGCAATTAAAGTATTACTATGGATATAAGTGCTAATGTGCATGCAAATTCTTTTTTTAAAAAAACCAACAGCTCAGAGATAACAAAATGCAAGGCAAAGATGCATGGTATAGTGAAAAAGAATTCATTTTTATATAGCTAGGTAGATAGATAGAAAGATAGATAGATATTTTGTGCGAACATGCTTTGCACTATTTAGCCTAGTATTTAAGAGAGGACTGGGTTTAGAAGAACAAACAAATAATTTAAAAAGAGGTTTTAGCCATGTGTAGTCAGCTGTAGGTATTAGATAGCTTCTGGCAAATTGTCATCACGATCCTAAGAACATTTGTTCTAGGCTTGGGAAGTCTGACTGATTTCATTTGGAATCTAATTCTGTGTAAAAGCATTTGGAATTGCAGCCTAGGGCTGCAAGATGTTCTAAAAATGCATAATCATTATTTTTCTGTTGAAGGCTTCATTCTCTCTGAGATAATCTGGGGCTAAATGCTAGAAATGGTGGGGCCAGAGCTGAAGGTGAGTGGGATTACAGCAAAAAATGGGTGGACCCACCTCTTCCTTCTTCCTCCCTCCCTTTGTCTCTCTTTCTTCTACCCACTTCTCTTCCTGCTTCTTCTCCTTGCTTAGTAAAGAATAAATGTGAACTAATCACTTGTTGGTGGATTTTGAAATTAAGTTAACAAAAAGAGCTCCAGGTTGCTTCTTTCTGCACTAGTCTGACAGATATATCCAGTAGGGATGAAATGAAGAATATTTTTTCTGAATTTCATCTTACAGAGTAAATCTTGTAAACCCTTTGCATTTAGGGCCTTTCACACTCACAATTATAGCATTATGATTTCATGTAAAGTCGAAGGCTTTCACGGTTGGAATCCATAGGTTGTTGTGGATTTTCGGGGTTTTGAGGCCATGTTCTGTTAGTATTTTCTCCTGATGTTTCATCTGCATCTGTGGCTGTCATCTTCAGAGGATAAAGTGAAATTATGATTTAACTTTAACTGCTATGTCTGTGTCCTATGGAATCCTGAAATCTGTAGTTTGAGGAGACACTAGGGCCCTTTCCACACGAGGAAGTTAAAACGAGCCAAGGTGTCCTGTCACGGAGGTCGTCCACACCTTCGATTGGTCTAGGTTCAGACTATTTACCTTAGTTCCGCACCTTAGTCTGATCCAAAATGCCCCCAAGTGGTCCTCCAGCACGCTAAGTGAAGACCGGAAAAATCGATCTTTCAATCTTCTGGAGTGCGCCATTTCATTCCTGATCACTTGTGCAGATGCACAGCCTCGCACCAAAGCGAGCCTGTGATCAGCGGAGGTGGACTGTGGGCATGGTCAGTGTCAGTGGTTGGTCCGGGCTGCTGAAGAACAGGAAGTCACCATTTTCAGTCTCAGCAGTGTGGCTCTACGGACCTCGCACTGCTCCGATTAGCCCTGCAACAAACAGAGGAGCCCTGCAGAAGGGCTTAAGGGAAAATCTGCGTTGCTTCGAAGAGAGAAGAACCGGTAGGTAACAGCACGGAGCAATTCACTCGCCTTCTGCGGAGAGGGCCTAGAACTCTCCGGCTGAGAATTCTAAATGCCTGTCTCTAAAGTGCAAATCTCAGGTTGGTATAGCATAGAATCACTGCAGTTAAAGTAGAATCATAGTGGTATAATAGTGTAGCATGAAAACCCCCCAGAGCAGTCAGAAACAAAATTTCACTTTAAAAATTACAGCTGTGATAGGATATTGACATTTCCATGGTGTTGTTATTCAGTACATACTCATGTGAGGTAGCTTGCTAGAGATTAAATGAATATAACAATAACTATAAATCACACTTGTCTTGTTTTCTTTATGTTTAACTTTGTGTATTATTTTATTTTAACTCACCCTATACTTGAAAGAGCACTTGATTAATCTTGGTATTGGGGTCAGATAGAACCAGTGTTACCAAATTCATCTTTTACAAAATTTGTTCATCTATACAAGGGCAGCCAAAATGTGGTCCAGGAATGACATTATCTACCAGAACCTCCAGAGGACCTCCAGAAGGCCCTGAGGATGTCCATTACTGGGTGTCCATCTATGGACACTTCTCTGCTACTGCCTTCTCTCCACCGCTTAGTAAAGGGCCATGTTAGATTCAGCAGGGGAAAAAAAATGTTCTGGAGAGCTGAGTATCATAGCTCCATCTTTGCAAAACTTTATGATACATCTCCTGATCCGGATGCAGGATCTTGGTCATAATGTGTGCAACCACTTTTCAGAAGTATCCCAAGTCAATTTTCTTGAATATATTCAATTGGAAACTATAAAGCACAGATCCTGTAACAGTGTTTACCAATGTTGGCATGTCCGTGCCAAAGTAAATGACATTCATCTCCAATCATATTTAATTTGCTGACTGAACCAATGTTTAAATTCAGATGGCTTTTGCCCTTCATCTTATGGGGCTAGATAGAGAAAAAAAGTGACACTTAATGAAGTGTAGAGAACAAGCTAATGGGCGGGGCAGGGGGCACAACTTCCATTCTTGACAGAATGGTTTTCTAAAGGACCAGATTTATCTGATATACCTGTATTTTCTTAATCTTTGCTATCAGGAGTCAAAGAAGTGGGATACTCTCAGTTTAGAGATTAAGCAAATACCCTTTGGAATGATTTCAGTCTTAAAATAACATTGAAAAATCTTAACAATGTTGTCTTTTACAGTGTTAAAACATGTCACTTTATCATTTTGGTTATATAAAAGAACACATAATTGTTACATTTTGTCATTCCCATTATTACATTATAGGCAACACCCTGCAGTTTTAGAGTTGTGCTAAACACATTTCTTTTAAAGAAAAATATCAAACCAAACACCATACCTTTGTATGCTGAATTATTAATCTGTAGATTGCAGTGGTGTCACAATTTTTCAAGAAGCGCTTATTGAATTCATTCATAAAAACTATATTTGCACAGAGCAGATAAAAACAGATATAGGTTCCATTTTCTTAAGTCTTTTATTATATCCTTCTACCAGTTTCAAGCAGAAAAGAATAGAATTTGATACATTTAGCTCTTAAAATGTTTCCTTGCAGCATAGTGCACTACAGCTAGTGAGATTTGGTAATAGGAAACTTTAAATTCTGTCTCTCTGTTCCTTTTGCAATAATCACAGTAGGCATTTTATACACACAGTGTGTGTTTTATACCTGAAAAAATCAGCTAAGAAAGAAAGCTGCAAATCAATCTACTGGTTAGCCAACCTTAATCACAGGTCTGTATGGACAATTCAAATGGTTAAAGAATGGTAAAAGAAACGGAACACTTGTGCTGTTTGCTATATTTACTCAGTTTGTCAAGGGATACCCAAAAAGAAGTAAATGTTGGTCTGGATGGATAGTGTTGTTTTGTTCTAGTTGTAAAGGAAATCCACCTCCCACTGCCACCACATGCAAAGCAATTATTTCCTACCTCCACTGATCAGTACATGTGGTGACTTCCTTTATCAGACTATCTACCACTATCTCCATTTTGTGCCAGATCATCTTTAAGTTAGGTGGAGAGTGAACCTTATTCTTCAGTAGTCACTATCTGACATTTTACCTGTATCTGTTCTACACCCCTCCATGACCATATAACTGTCCTGTGCTGGCAGCCAGCTGAGGCTATCAGAAGCTAGCAAGCAAAGTATGTCTTAGTCATTTTGTAGCCTGAGTTCACAGTAGATTTAGAGAGAGTTCAAGTTTACCATAAGTCCAGACAGAGAGAGTCCAATGGCAAAATGCATAGACAAGGCAAAGGTTAAGGGTTCTAGGAGTGTGAGCAAGGAATTCAGGACTAAGTTAGTCTGCTTTCACCCATACGGTCAGTTGGCTTTAACAGCTTTCTCCCATTCTGCTCTCTTTTTATATGGGCTTAGAGTCTTAACCAGTTGTTGGCCTGATTAATGAGTCCTTATGTAAACACTGCCGACTCCTGGGCTCTCCTGTTTCCACCAACACTGGCTGCAGTAAGTACTGTTCCTCTAATGTCTCTGGGGTATGGCTGTTGGGAAGGGTCCTATTTGGGTCATGGAAGAGGGGCATGACAGCAATTAACTCTGGCTATGACTTTGGCAGGCATGGGACAAATAGATTGAAGGCCCACTCCAAGTTCTGTGTATAGAATCACAGAGTCATATAGAGTTGGAAGTGGCCTCATGGGCATGAATCCAACCCCCTGCTCGGAGAAGGATCTCCCAGCAAGAAGCTGTTCAGCCTTGCTTTGAAGACATTGAAAGAAAGTCAACCCATAGGCAAGGTCCTAAAGCTGGATGGTCATTCTGGGCTCTTTGATCTTCATAACTCCTTGACTTCTCTCTGTCCTTTTTTTCTTCTCGTCCAGCAAGCATTGCTTTAGAACTCATCCAGCAATCTATACTCAAACTTCTACTGCTTCCAAAAGCTACAGTGGAGGTTATTTTATCCTATTCTTTTATCCACAGCCATTTCTCTATTCAGCCTTGAGAAACCTCATTGTCTTGCCCTTGCAGCTATCCTCAAGACTCTCAGATCAACTTCAGCCTTCTTTCTATAAGGTTTTTGAATTCCGCCCTGGTTCTCCAGCTCTGTGACTCTGCTTTTTAGTATCTCAAATCTCTTTGTGGGATGGACAGCCAACCATATTTGAAGGGCCCTAAACTCCATCACATCACCTAACTGGATATTTCACATCTATTACCTGCCATAGGATATTGTAAAACCCAGCAAATCCACTTGCACAGTTTGTTTTCCCTCTATCAGTATGGAAGCATACTTCACTGAAGTCTTCTATCATTCTCACTTGCAATTAAACCATAACTACTGACCAGATAAACAAGCCTGGAGTAAAATGGACCCCTTCTCTGCTTTGACTAGTTGTTTAACCAGCTTTTTTCACACTATGCAAATATAGCTCTATGGTTCCATTTCAATAGCCATGGCTATGTCCTATGAAATCCTGAGTTTATAGTTTGGTGAGGCACTACAGCTTTCTAGTGGAGAATTTTTAATATCCCTATCTATATGCAAATCTAAAGTTCCCATAGGACAAAACCATGGCAGTTAAAGAAGAATCATAGTGCTATAATTGTGTCATGTAAAGAGCCCCTGTTCACATCTGTCATCTTTAAATATAAACCTACCTACACTTTAAACATTTCACTTCATAACAAAGACTATCCTTTCATATTGGAGTTACACCACACCCCAATATTTCTTATATAGTTGCTTGTGAGGAAGTTGGAAATTTAGTATTAGTGGGAACTTTAAAAAATTGTTTGATGTCTCTTCAAATAGATAGATATATCAATCACTCAGTAGATGTTTTGTGATCCACAGTTTTCAGCCTTATTTCTGGAAGACCTTTTTGCCTTTCTATATTTGCTTTCTTTTTTGATATGTTTGACTTAAACATCAAATCAATACACAACAGTGGAAGGTTATCAAGGAAAAGCACTAATGAAATTGGACAAATCCTGCTTCTACAATATGGTTTGGCCATGTATTATATTTGTAGAGGCTTCTAAAGAGTTATGTAAGAAAAGCTCAAAAGTATGAATGACATTTGCAGTGATGTGTTATTCCTCTTTCCATTGAACAAAAATGATACTTTGGAATTCTTTAAGAGGAGAATTGGAGCCTCTAAAGAAACTGTCACACTAGCAAGGCATCATGATAGCAAGATGTCAGCTTTCTTGGAGATGAAATATTCATAGTAATCACCAGATTATTAAGCCAAAATCTGAGTTATTATTGTCTTTCCCCTAAACATTGGCCTTCAGTATGGCTACATCGGGCCTCAAAGCAAAGTTGGAAGCCACCTCAAATTTGGTCCTTCAGACAGAATATAATTCCAATGCTGGAATATTTTTGATGATACATGTGTTTTTACTTTTGAGTAATACATGTTTATATCCTTTTTAGGATGTTGCACAAGGAGCTATTCATTTGGTGCAACATCCCAAAAATACCGTCCCAGGCAGCTGTCAAACTCAGGAGTGTTGCCACGACAAAGGGGAAGGAGCTAAGGTAGCACCTGGCTGAAGGTGAGGAAAAAGGAATGAAGATGCTGTTTCAGATCTCCAGTAAATGACTTCAGAAACTTGCCAAAGCAACACTCTGCTAAAAGGATGGCTTTTACTGAATTTGGGTGATCATAAAAATGTGTGATTGCTCAACAGTTATCACCAGAAGAATAACATCTAATTGGATGCTGCATATTTTCTGAACTCTGCTGAAGTGAGCAACATATAACTAGATAACTAATGTCAAATCAAATTTATTTTGAATTTAATTTAAATTTTTGAACATTTTATTTTGAGTTCTGTATGCATGAATGAAAATAAATGTGTGGTGGTTGCCTTCCCTTATTTCTCCAGTTTTCACTTCATAAACTCTTTTTAAAAATAGTTTGACAATGACATTATTTTTAAAAGGGAATTTCTCACCAAAAACTATTCCTTGTATGAAGGACTGCAGAATTACAAAAAATTTTCTTAGGATTTCCACACATGTTGTATTTGTGGGCTTTAAGGAAGAAAAACTGAAGTTCTTTTTCTTTTTTTTCCTTTTCAAAAGTCTTTGCTACGCCTATGCTAAAGGGGTCCATAGAAGAAATTGGAGACATGTCTCAATATTAGTAAAAAACTTTTTAACTGATAGAACAGCCATCCTTTAGCCTGCCAAGATGTATCTCCAATTTATTCTGTTGATTTCATTGGAATTTTCCCAGTTTCTGCTTTTTCTATCTTGAACAGAAACATTCTTTGCTTAGAATTCCTCAGTAAGACAAAGCAGGAAGGTTCATCCTGGTAGATTCCAATGTATGAGTAATTTTGTTATGAGGGAAACCTAATGAAGCAGGAGGCCACCATAGGGAAGCCATCCCCTATCTCAGATCATGTGCAATGTTTCTCTCACATATCAGGTTTGATCAATGTGTCATCACTGTCTTCTTTTATTCATTGTAAACTACTGTATGGTAGAATATTCTTCCTTCTTTCATTTTTTTGTCATATTATCATAGTTTTTGCTCAGAATTTATAAGTGAATTAAAGAGCTTTCTCACCCCCCTGTCTATAGCCTCCCTCCCTTGGGGACAACTGCTCAGGAGATATGTTCTGGATCAAGCCTCCAAGGCCAGAAACAAAGCTAGACAGGCCACATTCCTGTTTTCTTCTCTTTTCTCTCTTCTTACTGTCACCTCTTTTGCTCTTACTGTCTTCTGCACTACTCAATTCATCCTGGGCAAAAAGATAGCTTGCTTTCAGTAAAGCTCTAAATTAAAACATGGAGGATTGTGTGGAGCAGCAAATGAAGGGCTTTAGAAATTAGGGTGGGAGTCACATAAAATTAGACTGTAGTATGTAAGTTGCCTATAAAGAAACATAAATCATAGAGCTGTAAGAGGTTGTCCTGCTAAAGCACTTCTGAGAGTCAGCTACCCAACTACTGATGAAAGACCTCCAATGAAGTGTTACCCTGCTTGGTGGGGGTCCCTTAGGGGGAGTCCCAACGGATATCAAAATTGTCTCTTGTGGGGAAAATTAGCTCTGAGCACTGCTTTAGCCATGCAAAGAGGGCAGGGTGATTAGGACCTTTAACTCAATGTTTACGGGTTCAGGCCCAGTCAGAAATCACACAAACTGTTCAAATTTAAGTATTTTTATTGACATAGATGTTAAAGTCCATACAATCACTCAGCTGCACTCATTCCAACAAGCATACAAGACTATAGAAAGTTAGAAAGAGATGAAAATTAAGAGAGAGAGAGAGAGAGAGAGAAAGAGAGATAAGGGCTTGATTTAATACTGTACCAAACAAGAAGTCTTCCGCTTGGAGAAAACTATCTCAGCCACGCCTTTAGAGGCTGAGGGGAGCTTACCAGCTTCATGGTTTGCAGATCTGAGAGAACTCCAAACTGAAAACTCCCAAAAACTCCAAACTCCAAAAAGGAGAAGGAAAAGGGCCTAGTTATAGAGCTGACCCATGTCCTGGGGAAACAGATGGCTGCAGTTTTGTTAAGATGGATTTCAGCTTTTGTAGTTCAAAGAAAATACAGCCAAACATCCTTGTAGTTTCCTGGAAGATGAGTATCTCATCCAGGGATGCACACCTCAAGGTGTCAAATTCCACACTATTTGCATTGTTTATTTGTTCCCAGAGAGTTATTTTCTCCTGATTGCTGCTGAAAATCCATTACAATGGCCTGTGAGCCATTTACAAGATTACTCAGGATGTGTGACAGAAAACCAGCTACTCTTTTGATCTATCTCCATAGCTCTACTGGCTAGGTGTCCGTCCAGTATATCTCTATGGCTCACTATGGTTGATATAAAATAATTAGGATCCTCAGGACATAGTTTTTAGGTGTGTTAGGGGGCTTACAGAAGGAAAACTCCAACAGTCTCCAAGGCAGTTCTTTCCACTGTTGAGCAGCTCTTACTGTCAGGAAATACTTCTTATTTCTATAGGGCCATTGAGGTACATGGCACTTCACAAATTAACAGTGGCTCATGCCAAAGGCATACAATCTAAAATACACATACGTACAGGCACACACACACAGAGAAGGAAGGAATAATAAAAAATATAAAATTAACAATACAGTTGTAAAACAAATTATTCAGATAAAATACAAAAATACGATATAAGCAAAATACAGATACACATAATCAAAGTATGAAATTATAAAACATTAATAAACTAAAATTCCAAACATTTCAGAAAACAAAGTTTTTAATTGAGGCTAAAAAATAATGAGGGAACAACTAGTCTGCAAATGTTCACAAAAGCAAAATTCCAAGAGTATGGAACAGCAAGAGAAAAAGGACGAAGTTGAGCCAAGGAAAAGGAAACTCTTGGTTGAGTGAGAAGTCCAGAGTTCCTGGAACACAGATCTGGAGCAGACTGGTAAAAGAAAATAAGGGCTGAAAGAACTGGGACAATTAGGTTGTGTAGGACTTTGAAAATTAAAAGAAGAACCTTGTACTGAATCCTAGAAGGAATGGGCAAGAACCTTGTACTGAATCCTAGAAGGAATGGGCAACCAATTAAGAGATATCAAAAGTGGAGTAACATTACCAAAATGATGGGCCAAAAAGATAATCTTAGCAGCAGAATGTTGAATGGAAACCAAAGGACTAAGGTGAGATAATGAAAGACCCGTCAAAACAAGGTTACAATAATCAAGCAGGAAATGACCAAGGAATGAACTAAGGTCTTAGCACAGAAAGCAGAAAGAGAAGGTCTGATTTTGGCAATGCTATAAGGAAAAAAAAAATGGCATGACTTTGAGGCTGTAGCAGTGCGCAGAACAAAAGACAATGAGGAGTCAGAAATAAAACCAAGACTGTGTGCTTCCTTTACAGGATAAATGGGAGCATTGTTAACAGTGAGGGAGAATTGTTTGTTGTAAAGGTGTTTTTGGAAGAAAACTAAGCAGTTCTGTGCTTGCCATATTAAATTTTAGGTGACAATGAAGCATCCATGCTGCAAAAGCTGAAAGACATGCTGTAATACAATGTTTGATGTACGAAATGAATTTTGATGTGTAGAAATTCAGTGCCATCAGCATAAAGATGATATTGAAAGCCATACAAACTGATAAGATTACCCAAAGATAGAAAAAAACAACAAAGGGCCCAGAACAGAATCATGTGGAACCCCATTCAAAAGGGGAAAAGAAAAAACATGACCTCCTGCTATCACATTAAATGACTGAGGGATAAGATGTGAAATAGCTGTGGGCTGAATCAGTAAAACCTAGGTCATGAAGTGAGGATGATCAGCTGTGTCAAGGACTAGAGAGAGATAAAGAAGAATAAAGCCATTTGACTTGGCCTGAAGGAGATCATCTGTGATCTTCACAAGAACTGTCTCTGTAGAGGGCAAAGAGTGAAATCCAGATTGAAAAGTATCTATTAAAGAGATATGAGAAAGCTTGAGGCAATGTACATAAAGAGTATATTCTAAAACTTTCAATGGGAAAGGCAACAGTGAAACAGGGCAATAATTAGAAAGAGAAGATGGATCAAGTGAAAGCTTCTTAAACACTGGAGGAACAGTAGCATTTTTAAACATAGAAGGAAATAAGCCTGTAGAAAAGGACAAATTAATAATATGAAGAAGAGAAGGGAGAATGGCAGGGGAACAGTAATTAAGAAGAGAAAAGGAGCAAGATCAAGAGAGCAGGCAGAGGGATTCAAAGACATCAACATTCATCTAACAAGAGAGAGGAAAGTCAAAAATGTAGAAAAAACAGACATATGATATGTTGTTAATGCAACAAGATCAGAATGGATAGTTTCAATTTTAGCATTAAAGTTGAAAAATCAACAGAGGATGATGGAGGGAGGGGTAAAAGGGAGCGCTTTACAAGAGAATTAAAAGTAGAAAAGAGACACTGTAAGTGAGCATGGGTTAGTCTGAGTCAATAAAGTACAGTACTTCTGTTTGGCCAAAGAGGTAGAAAAAGAAGAATTAATTTATAATGAATGTAGTCTCCACACTCATTAGTCTTCCTGTGCAAATGTAAGTTGCATGAGAACTGAAAAAAAGATACCAAATAAAAGGAGTAAGCCGAGGCTGAGGTTTGGTAGAAGGATTGTATGTGTTGAAAAAGGGGCAAAACTATCAAGAGTTAAAGTTAAGTAAAGAAACCACTGAATCCAAGGGACCTACAGAATTAAAGGAAAACCGAGAAAAGACCAATGCTTGTGAAAAAGGCTCAGAATTAACAAACTGAAGCTCTTGAAAGGAGCGAGCAACAGAGTATAGAGGTAGAATACGAACAAGCACAAAAGGAACAAGATGCCAATCAGACAAAGGAAATTCAGGAACTAAAAAGCACTAGAGAGAACAATTCTTAATACGAACAAGATAAAGACAATGGGCAAGGGAGTGTGTAAGTGAACCAGAACAAACCTTGAGCCCAAAAGAAGGGAATAAGGAAAGAAAACATAACACAGCAGGATCTTTGAAATCATCCACATGAATATTAAAATAACCCGTAATAAGAGTGAGAATATCATCTGAGAGAACGAAAGTCAACCAAGAATCAAAATTAGAAATAAAAGTTGAAAATGGGCCCAGTGGATGGTAACTGACTGCAATTCACAGATGCAGAGGCAAAAAGAGTCTCATAGCATAGGCCTTGAAAGAACAGAAACGGTGTGTTGGTAGAAAGAAAAAACAAACAAACAAACAAAAAACCCTGAAAGTGGCATGAGGTAGATAATAGAAGGTCCACTCCACCCACCACCCTCATGGCAACCTTTATGAAGAAAAGAGAATCCTCCGAAGGAGAGAGCAGCTGAAATAGCAGTGTCATGGGTAGGGCAGGGAGCTAAGTTTCAGAAAGAGAAGACGTTGAAAAGGTCTGGAGGGAAAGAAATCATGAACAGCAGCAACTTGAAGAGCAACTGAGTGACTGTTCTGTAAGGAGAAAGAAAAAGGGAAGTGTGCTGAAGAGAAGTGCATAGGTATCAGAAGAAAGAGAAGAAACAGAAGCCATAAGAAAGAAAAAAGAAAAAGAAAATTTTAAAAAAGAGATATCAATGAAAGGATAAATAAAACAAACAAGCAAACCAAAAACAGATAAGTTACAAGGAAAAGTATGGAACACTGAGTAGTAAGGAAACCAGGATTCTCAGCAGACAGATAACACTTCTTGGGATTTCCTTGGAGAATATGCTGGAACAATCTGACCTGATTTTATATCCATAGCTCCCTGAGATGATACAGTGGGATGTGGGAAGGCAGTACTCGGGCCCAAGTCTGCCAAGAGGCAGTTGGAAATTCCTCCCAGTGTTCAAGTAGAATTTCTTTTCCTGTAATTTGAATCTATTGGTCTGTCTCTTCATCTCTGGAGCGGCAGAAAAACTTGCTCCATCTTCTGCATGACATCCCTTCAGATATTTAAAGATTACTATCATGTCAGCTGTTAATCTTCTCTTCTCCAAGCTAAACATACCCAGCTCTTTAAGCTGTTCCTCACAGGGCTAGATTTCTCATCTTGGGTAAAACAAAGAAGTGGTCAGTATTCTATAGACCTGTGTCTCTCTATGTGTAAGTTAAAAAGATAAAAAAAAAATCTGAGAAGGAAAGATGAGAGTGCCAGTAGACACAAATGAATGAAAGCCACTTTAAATCAGGGGTCACCAACAAGCCACATTTCTGCCACCCATTTTGTAGCACAGTGGGTTATCCCTTTAAATGCCTCTCCCACAATTTTTTTGATCTAAAGCTATAGCCAAGCTACAGAAGGTAACAATAAATTCCCAAAATGACTGAGTTGGGGCCTTATCACACCACAGTGTCATACCACCAGAGCAATGCATAATTCCTGGTTTGGGATCAGTCTTATCACATAAAGTCATTGTTCACCAGCAGCAGTTGCATTGCAATACATTTGAAATGTGCCCTTTTCCATGCTGAAAACAATCCATTAATGTCAACTTTCCTGTTAAAACTTACTTACTTGTAGGAATGTGGTTTCCTCATAACACTTTCTTCTGTAGTTTATCCTGTAGTGAATGTGGTGTGAGCGTTCCTAGGTTTTCCCTCCCTCAGCTACTCCCAAGGAGATCTCTGACCAATAAGCTCCAGACCAAGCTCCAGGTGTAGGGTATGGAAATGGATTCAGGAATGATACTGTAATACAGAGGGAAGAATAATGTGAATGATGGTACTCATCCGGAGGTGTTGAAAGGATTTGATAGAGAGTGTTAACCTGATACCACCACGGGAATGGCTATAGTGGAATTCCAACAGAACAATGCAGTATTGAGGTATGGTATGATAAGGGTGGGAATTAGGTCCCTTTTCTGCTTATACATAGATCTCCCAGACTTTCTTCCAGTACTGTCATTCGGAGAGAATATTGAAGTTTGCCAGTCTGTTCCTCTCTGATGAATGAAGACAGAAGAGAAGACAAAGTGTTCTTGGTAACCTCTTCATTAAAGCTCTTGTGACTCTGTCTCATAACAACATTGCCATCTTGACTAGCTGTGGCACTATATTAGTCCTATTTAAATTAATGCTGAACTAGCCATGTGGTTGTAATGGTGGAACTGACAGTCCTTGTGGAACTGTTGCGCAGCCTAATAATAGTGTACCATTTTCAAGGGAAAAGATGAAGAATTTAATATTATGATTAAACATGAAATCCACATTACAGTTGGTTCTCCACATTTGTCAGGTTTAGGGTTGCAGGACCCTCACAAAAGTGGGAAAATCATAAATATCAAAATGTGTGTGGGGGGGAGGGACCGAGGCATGGTGGAGAGAATGGGCAGCTAGCATCCAAACCGGGTTAGGGAAAGGAGAGGAAAGGGGAGTGAGTTGGCATGGTGGCCCTATACTTCTTCTCTTTTGCCCATCTTCAGGAAAGTGTTTGTGGTGCTGAGAAATTGGACTGTGAACTGTCCTTAGCTGACTAGGCAACAGCTGGTAGGGGAGGAAGAGGATTAGAGGTGGGTTTCTGAAGGGCTTGCACAGCCTGATTTGAGCTCCTGAGAGGGAAGGTTCCCCTGGAAAAGGAGCACTTGAGGTGGAGGGACAGGAGAAATTCACAAATAATCAAATCTGCAAAAGTCAAACCCATAAATGTGGAGGGACGACTGTAGTAGGAGAAGACAATGCAAACTGAAATTACAAAGCAACTCTTTTGAGGGCTGATGCTTCAAATGTAATTGGAAATACATGAGTGTAAACTTCTTAAACATCATTATTTGTGACAACAACAAAAAACAAGAAGTTTATAGTCCAATACTAGGCTGTAAAATATTCTGTAACAGTTATTTTTCTTTTCCCGTTATTGGCATAATCGTAGCATATTCTACGCAAGTACTCTCAGATAATCTCAAGGGCTTTGGAAAGAATGAAAGGCTTCTGCCCTCTTTTTCAGTGGTTTCATTTACATTTTCATATAAATGGTCTCAAAGTGGTAACATGTGGCGGTCTCAAATTTTGCAGTGTCAGTCCTGTTCCCCACCATTGCCACTGCTCTATGAAGCTCACATTTTCCTTTCCAAGTAGGAAATTATTTTCACAAGTACAGCCAATTGTCAAATGTTTCTAACTTGGGAAATGTAGCTTATAGAAGTGGCTAATGTCCGCTGTACTCAGCACAAATATAATTCATGCAATCTACCACACTTTCAGGAGAGATAATGCATGTGGCTATCAACTATAATCCCAATCTTTTAATAAGTACCAGTTCTGTGAATCCCAGAACAATGGCCAATCACTTTAATTTCATGAATATAGGCTTTTTTAGCTCAGTGCAATCATGTTAGCATAGGCAGAGGATGATTGATGTTGATATTTTCCAGTGGTTCAAGATGGAAAGTATTATCATGTCTGCTTTGCAGGGTTTTTTTTTTTTGTCTGATTTGCCATGGGAAAAGAATGTTCATGATGGAAACAGGGATATTCAGAGAAATGTTAATAAGAAGTGAATATTATGTTGAAGTCCTCCATTTAGATGAAAAGACACATTTGTTACTTCATGATTTTATCTTTTTGGAAGCCAGGAAAAAGAAAAGGGAAAAAGCCAGACAACTAGTTACCTATTTGAGAGATTTCTTTATCAAAATAAGGCTTCACAAATAGAGGCCACAGTACGGAATACCACATTAGTGCTTAATCCCAGGTTGGATATATATATATATATATCAGATTGCTATAATATATCAGATTGCTATAATAGGTCGAATCAGTTTAAGTAGAGACCAAGGGCACTATCACACTACTCTGTTACAGTGCTATTATTCCACTTAAACTGCCATGGCAACATTGTATGGAATCCTGGGATTTGCAGTTTAGGGAGAGGCATTTAGTATTCCCCACCAGAGAGCTCTTGGGTATCACTATGCTACAAACTCCAGAATTCCACAGAATGTGGCTACAGCAGTTGAAGTGGAATAATTGTGCTGTAGCAGTGTAGTGTGATAAGTATACAAGATTGTCTATGCCACCCCCACTGGATGAAGGACATTTCACAGGCTGGCAGGAGAGCAGTTCAAGTGACATGCTCTGCTGCAATCAGACATGAATCCAAAGATGGGTGTCAGTTCATAGGAATATGATTATCTTGAGCAATGCTCGTGACTTCCTACACTTTCGGATACATGTAGAGTGCAGATGCCACCAGAGATGGAGTAAAGTTGTCTTTCAAGTACATAGTATCAAAATAAACCTATACCCCCCAACAGTACTAATAAATACTTAAGTGATGTATGAATCTTGCCTAGGCCCAGAAGCAGGCGAAAGGCCCTTCCTCCATTGCAACTGCCACTATCCTTGCTGCAGAGGGAGACAAGAAGAGGCAGGCACAACTCCAATATGCCTAGGCCCAGAACAAAATGAAAGGATTTCAACTAAATCTCCATTCCAACTACTACTGCCCTTGTCTCTGAGGGAGAGAAGAACCAGCAGTATCTATTGGACTTAATCTTCTTCCAGACTGCCATTTGCTTTTCCCTGTGTGTCCTGTCTTATTTAGATTGTAAGCCCAAAGGCAGGGTACTGTCAAAGTAACAATTTGTAAACTGCTCTGAGAGGCTGAAAGTGGATGAAGAGCAGGGAATAAATAATCTAAATAATTAGAATCATAGAGTTGGAAGAGACCACAATGGCCATCAATTCAAACCCCCTGCCATAAACTCAAAGCACTCCCAACATGTAGCCATCCAACCTCCAAAAAAGTGACTCCACCACACTCCAAGGCAGCATATTTCACTGCCAAACGGCATTTACTGTCTGGAAGTTCTTCCTGCTGTTTAGGTGAAATCTCTTTTCCTATAGTTTGAATCCATTGCTCCATGTCCTAGTCTCTGAAGCAGCACAAAACAAGTTTGCTCCATCTTCAACATGATATCCCTTCAGATATTTAAACATGGCTACCATGTCACCTCTTAATCTTCTTTTCATCAGGCTAAACATGCCTAGCTTCCTAAGCTGTTTCTCATAGGGAACAAAAATCAAAAACAAAAATAAACAAAAAACTTCATATTTCTCTGTGGCCATTTCCACATGGGGCGAGGGAATCGCCCTGCGCCACTACTTACCAGATCTTCTGGTGGTCCGGTCCAGTCTGGTCTGGGGTGAGGAGGAGCAGTGCATGGTCATCGCTCCACACTGGTCCGATGTCCAAAATGGCGGCTTCTGGTTGGTTGTGGGTCTCAACCAACCAGTGAAGCTCGCCAGCCTAAAGCCTGTCCTCAGCAGATTGCAGGCTCTCATTGGTGCGAGCCTGTGAATCTGCACAATGGAGCAGGCTCACAGTGGCGCGCTCCGTGCTTTTGAAAGACCAGAAAAAACAGGTCTTTCAAAAGCACGCTGGAGGACCACTTGGGGTCGTTCCGGAGCGGACTGAGGTGAGGATCTACAGTAAGTAGTTTGAACCCAGTCAGCTCCAAGGTGCAGACATCCTCTGTGGAGAACACACTGCACCATTTTAAATACCCCGTGTGGAAATGGCCTGTGTTTGCTTGCTTATATCAGGATGTTCATATGGTTTCCAAAGAATATAATGTCTGTGTCTTGAATCCTATTAGTTAGTGCCAATTTGAGTAGACCCATAATCAATTGGTGAATGGGAAATCAACCTATTGGTAAATGCTATTGATGCAATAGTGTTAGTTTGGTTGGGATTAACAATAGGATTCAGCACTATGCCTAATGGGGATGGGGTGGACATTTCCATCATAGGCCACTGGTTTTGTAACAAAGCACAGCAAGTGGACTTGAACCAGTTTTCTTATATATATGAACACACACTCATATACATACATACATACATACATACATACATACATACATTTATATTGTGGTATATCTTCTCATTTCTCAAACCTGAAACCACACAAGGTCACTGAATCAACAAATGATAGTGGAAGATAAAAATGGAAACAAAATAGTATTTGATTTCATTTTGAAAACATTGGTTTTGCCCTGAAACAACATATACTATGATGTACTGAAATAGGCTCATGGTTTCACAAATTTCTATAGCTGAATGTTGAATGTGCACGAATATTGCCTCCAGCTCTCAGGCAACATTTCCAGTTACTCTGCAGTTCAATGAATACTGAGGAGCCAACCTCATCCTGACAGAAGCAAAGAGGATTCTATTTGGTCCTCTTCATCACTGACATGATTGCTGATTCTTATTTCTGGTTCAGGATGAAGAGGCAGACAATAAAAAGGCAGAGAGGGTATAGCTGGTAATGCACATGACATCAGCCCAAGCTTGGCACAGTCCAGTTTTTGTAACAAACAGACCTAATGTAGTAAAATGTACTAAGTAACTGATACCACAGAAACATAATAAAATGCCAGACCAAAATCTGTTGTTTTGCAGAATCGTGCTTTTGATTGCAATGCCATGCATTTCCAAATACTGCATATCAGCTGGATGACAAGCGAGACTTCAGGGTTATTTATGACTTCTTAGATGCATGAGAAGTGACTGATGACGAGCGTGCTATCATTTTGTCACCAGGAGACATATAAAGAAATGAAATAGAAAGTGTTTTCACAGCATGAAAACTGCAACAGAGAGAGACAAGAATCTTAGTGCACATAGTCTCATTCCTTGTTTTTAATCAAGAAGATGTCTACAATAAATAAGTCTGAACTATTATAAAGATTTAAAAACTTGTCTTCACCTTTCAAGCTCACTAAAATTTTATGTAGTTTTGCATTTAAATATTTATTTTAATTAAAGGTAGCTTCAACACGGTGTGTTTTAATTGGCAGGTATTGTTATAGACATTAGTGACTAATCTGAAGAGTTACTGATTTGTATTTATGTGAAATGAAGAATAAATTACTTTGCTAGTGAACATCAATATCACATTTAGTATATGGACTGACCCTTAAAGCAAAATCCTGTTTTGTTACTTAAGAGAGGCAGTTCTAAGTGATACAGAAAGTACAGTTAAAAAAAAAAAATCAAAAGTAATGTAACATATTAGCTGAGAGCCTACATTACTTTGGCACTGCAGAATTACATTACGCTGGCATTACATAGTTCCAATATGGAATAACAACATAGAACAGCATAGGTGAATAAATCGCCAATGTTCATGACTGGCATTCCATTGTGAAAGAGCAATACACAATGCACAAAATGTAATGCACTATCACATGGATAGAATTTCTGTGTGAAGAACTCTGTTTTTGCCACTGTCAGCTAGATGTGACTATTGTACAATGCCCTCAAAATTAACTCTTATGTGTAGTGCAACTTATGCCTTTACATGTCACTAACAGGATGCAGGCCAGTGTCTTCATTACAAACAGAGAAAGTAAGAAAAAAACTTATCCCATGACTGGCATTTTGAGTGCTCAACATAGAAGTCATTGAGATGTGGAATATCTGGCCATTTCCACATTAGACTGTTATAGTGCTCTTATTCCACTTTCAACAGCCTATGGAATCCTGGCCTAGCTTTAAATTGCAAACCCCGTGATTCTGTAGGATGTTGAAAGTGGAATAATAATAGAGCTATAATAGTCTAGTGTGGAAATGGCCTCTAAGTCACTAAACAGATGTTATATCTGTTTATGTTTGATAGCAGGTCTTCAAACTCTGTCTCATTATCCTACATGGGATCCCAGAAATGCAGATGCTAGGACCTGAACCGTTAACACTATGCATGAAAACCATGTGATTTGCTATTATGAATTATATGAGGGCTATTAGTTTCAAGAAACTAGTGTCCTTGTGCATCCTAAATTAGCCTTCTGGACCACTGTAGTCCTGATATAGCCCTTATTTTGGCATGGATTCTTCAGGCAGTTAGCACTATGTATGAGAGGTGAAATATGCCCCGTTTGAGCACTGACAGGTAAGGTCTGGAAGGGGAAAGCCTGCTGAAAATGCATGAACTTTCCCTGTGACCTGGAACCAAATTGAGATTGGAGGAAAATCTATCCATGTGCTTCCCTACTGCAGACATCACTACTTAGTTCTACCAGGGTCAGAGTGATAGGACTGTTCTTCTGCCACACAATATTAATTGCTTGAGAAAACAACACTTAAATAGGGCCTTACAATAGACGGACCCCACTGGATTCAGAAGTTTATTTTTTTTTAAAGAGACCTCTGTAGTAGCCTATTCTTCACAGGGGAAACCAGTATCTTACAACTGGGCTCATCCAGATTTGCCAAATGCACTGGTGTGTGGGAGTTTTTGTTGTATCATTTTTATTTTTGCTTTCCAAATGGTGTTTTCCTTGACTTAGTCATTTCCAGCAATTCCTGTCAATTAACTGTAACATTTTGCTCCTTACCTGAATGAAGCACTTTTTCCTGTCATGTTATGTTATGTTTCTGTACAGTTTTAATTTGAAATCCATGTGTACACCTAACACATTGATGTGCTTCATTTCATTTGGGCCCAGCACCTAATGACACAGACTATGGTATTATTTATGCATTTGCAGCCCACTGCCTCTCTTGCCAAACCATGTCCAAGGAAGCTGATCACTCTTCCACGGAGAGGACTTTTTGTACAACTACTATGAGCTGCTGCATTAATATAGTTGAATTTTTCCAGAAACAGTGTTGGGCCCCTGCAGTTTAGGAAGGTGTATTTATAATTCTGAGCCAATAAGCTGCAGTACCTCACAAAACTGTAAATCCCAGAATTCCACATGATGCAGCCATAGCAGTTAAAGAGGAACCATAGAACTAAGTTATGTAGTGTGAAAGGATCCCTAATTGCTTTTCAGTATCCAGAGATAAAAGATAAGATGCAGCCATACCAACAAGCCCTTGGTTGTTGTTGCATACTCCAGGTGAAGATGTTGCAGAAGGAGATATGAGGTATGAATATCTCCTTCTGCAGTGTCCCAAAAGCCCATATGTTGTTATAACTGGGTTAAAATCCATATGATTTCATAAGATACAGACATGGCAATTTATGTGGAATCATAGTCCTATAACTGTGTAGTGTGAAAGAGTCCCTGCTTATTGCCCCAAAGAGAAACACAGTGATACCATCATAGACATTTATACCAAACAGTGCTGAAGATTTTAGACAGAGTTTAAAAAAAAGTTTAAAAGGAGAAAAGCAACTATGTGAGGATTGCAACACATCTGGAACACACATCTGGAGGCAAAATGGGGTGAGGTATAAAGGTAATGGAGACACCCACATCTAATACCACAACCCATGTCACAAGTAAGACACCTCGAAATGAACTAAAATGTGCTGCATTTTTTTAAAAAAGTTTTTCAAAAGGACCATTTAAGTGTTTGATTTGGACAGGGAAGCAACAAGACGTGACAAGAACTGCCAAGAAGTCACACTAAATGGCACAGCACCATGCAGCACAAATTGCCTGTCTGGATTAGCCCCTGATCTCTGCTTACTACCACATTGAAACATAAAAAAATCACTGCAGCTGGAAATAAGTGAGCAAAAAATTAGGGGAAAGGATTGAGTTTCATTTTCTTCCTTGCACATTGTAAGTTAATATTTCTTCTTTGTAGTAGTCACACCGATAAGGAATGGTCAAATCCTACCTTAGTACTTTTCAGACCCTTATTCTGGCTTAATGACTTGTTTCTAGAAAATGTCTACCAGTCACTTTCAGAAGCTGAGGGATATTTGGATCAGCAAAACCAGGGTCAGATTATCTTTCTTGCCACTTTTGCCATGATGAATGGAGCCAGGGCTTCATGAACAAGATGGCACCCAAGCTTCCTCAGAACCTGAAGCCAAAGCAGGGAAAAGATGAATGTTTTCTCTTCCTCATCTAGGATTTGTTTTGGCTTCTGCTTGGTTTGTGCAAATGCAGAGTTACAACAAATCTCCATCTCATGTCTCCAGCTCCAAGTTGAAATGGCAGAGAGATAGATACTTGGGCTCACTTCGCACTTTGGATATGAAGGCAAAGTGAAACAGTGCACTTCTACCCCTTCTTTCGTGTTTGAAGTTGGACATAAGAAAGTGAGGCACCGGAATTTCCTTCTGTACACAGCGACCACTCAGAGATTGGTTCATCTATCAGATTTGTTTGTGCTTTTGTGTAAAGTCTTTCTATATCACCTCCTAGCCGATCAGGGCCTCCAAGGTGATACACTACATGTAAAAACATTTAAAACTATACAGAGATAAAAGCATTAATAGCAAATTGAAATACTCTTTAAAAACAAACAAAAATAGTCCTAAAAAATAACTTAAAAAGAGACAAAACACACAGAGCAGTTTCAAGCACCAAAGCCCATGAGGAACAGCACCCTCTTACTTGCCTGCTGGAAGCTCAGAACAGATGAAGGCAGTCTAATTTTCCTTGGCAAGGAATGGTACAGTCAGGGAGCTGTTACGCAGAAAGTCCTTCCACATGTGCACATCAATCTAGTTTTATAAGTTGTGCAGATTTGCAATTCAGCCTCTCCTGAATATCTTAAATTTTGAGCAGATTCTTATTGGAGGAGATTGTGTTTCAGATATCCTGGACACAAACTGTTTAGGGATCTGTAGTTCAAAATCAGCACCTTGAATTGTGCTTGAAAGCAAATTGCAAGCAACAGTTCTTGTAAGATTGGTGTGATGTGGTTTTGACACCAATGTGGCTGCCACAGGTTCAAAGGCAGAGCATGCTGACATGGTCCTGCCTCTTTCTTTCAGCCAGGGAAAGGATACACATGCACACGGCAAATAGTGATACAGTTGATCTGATGAGATTGATCAAGATTCCTCTCCGCTTTTCCTTGCAATTAAGAGTTAGAGTAGGGGAGTAGGCAGGGGTGACATGAGACCCCTTTTAAACTCAGTGGAGACTCCCACTACTGGCAGTGTGTGGAAGCAGAACAATCAACTGTTGCTCCACATTTCTTTTTCAATTCTGAGCTAGAAGAGAGAGACATAAATGCATGGGCATTTTCTGGTGTCCAGTTGGTGCTGTAAGATCAGACTTTCTTTGGGCACATCCTCTTTGTGAGGTTTTCTGGAAACTTCTGCCCCCTCCAGCTCTTGAATTTTGAGCCATCATCAGAGTAATACTTCACACCTCCAGGGCAAGATCTTGAAATGCATCTCAAAGTTACAGAAACATCTTTTTGTTTCCATTTCTCTAAGGTTCACCTCGGGACAAAATTTGTTGAACCCGAACAAAAAGAATAAACTTTGTGGTTTGGCTTTAAATGTGTCCTTCCTTGATTCCTTCTTCCCTTCCTTGATTTTTTTTTTTGGCGGGGGGGCAAGGTCCTGCTGTTTCTGACTTCAGTGTATGCTTTTGAAAGTTGTACAGTGAGGAAGGCTGGCAGGAAGAGAATCAACCTATTTGAAATGTGGTGCTGCAGGAGAGTTCTGTGGATACTATGGACATCCAAGAAAACCAAATTAATGATTCCTAAAGCACACCAAGTCTGAGCAATCCTTAGAAGTCACAATGACTGAACTGAGACCATCATAAAGTATGATAGAGCATATTATGATATAATGTGACTCATTGGAAAAGAAGGTAATGCATGACAAAGTGGAAAGCTATAGGAAAATAGGAAGACCACATCAGAGGTAGGTAGACTCTATCTAGGAAGCCACAGCCATGAGTTTGTTAGACATGAGTAGGAGCGTGAATAGCAGGTTATTTTGGAAGTCTCTTTGTCACAGCATCACAATAAATCAGAGCCACTTTGATGGCAATTAACAACAGCATTTTAATTTTTTAAAAAATATTTATAACATGAAACAGATGAACAAGACACAAATTCATTACAGAGGCAACTATTATAATCAACAGTAGTAATAGTGACGGTCAAAGTGCTATACATTAGTTCTCATTAATGTTTTGTGAGTTTATTAGAGATGTTTTGTAAATAGAAGTGGAGATGGGAGAGGCATTTTCAACTTTCTAATACTGACTCCTTTAAAAAAAAGAACCCTACAAACCAAGAAAATAACACTAGCTTTATTTGCATTCAAACAGCATTCTACTATTGAATGTGAAAGGTTATATTAGCGTTAAATGTTCATTTCTTTGTATAGTTCAGTCATTATTCGCAATGATCACATGCTTGGACATGTGGAAAGACACAATGTATAAAGTGAGTGAATAAATCTTTTAAGTAAGGTCCCAAATTAAGCAAACATTTTAAAAAGCTGATTAATTTAAAGTTTGGTCTGGATTTGTTCTGCGTAGTGATATTTTCTGGTCTGTGGGCTTGAAAAATCTTTAGGCTGCTTAGTAACATTGAAATCTCTCAGGATTATGCACTTTGTTAGGACCTTAGTTTTTCAGTGTTTGTGTTAAAAAATATTGTTTACAGCACTCCATGTGGCTGGTGTGGATAAGGGGGTAACTGATGCTCTTTCCCACCAAAAGAAGGAGTGGTTCCGGCAAGTTGCTCTAGAAACAGACTTTGGTCTTGCTCCAATGCCAGCAGACCTGTTGTACCTTGGAAGGGAGAGGTTTTCAGAACCATTGGTCTCTCCCTAGCTCCTAGTATTAAACAGATCTACTGAAAGGCTGGTAGGAATTTTGAGAAGTTAAAAAAGGAAAAGAAAGCCGTATCTTAAAAATTACCCCATCCCAATATACCTATACAGTGTAACATTTTCCCATGCTTTAATATTATTGCAAAAAGTAATACAAAGTTGTAATTTTTTTTCTGATAAATAGATAGTTGTACAATAAGAAGAATGTATAGACATTTAAAATGAATTTCTTTGCAATCAATATCACTTGCTAAAACTGCCTTTTCTATTTTTCCATACTTGGAACAATATTCCATTTTTTTTAAAAAAAGAAACATTTTTTCCTATTGTCATCTTATTGTCATCTTATATTTATAGCTAAAAAGACAATATAACTAGCAATTTCTTTCCCATACTGAATCACATCCCTCCCACATTGCCTTATCTTCACATACTGATGCCAAATAGCCAAGGAGTATGCTTTTTCATTATTATATCTCTGTTGTTGTCCTCCTGCAAGTGAATACACCCTTTTCATCTTCTCACATGTATACTGTAATTCCCAGGAGTGAAATATACAATTTAAAGCAAATCCTTTCTGCCACTTAACTAGCTTTCATAATCAGAAACATGAATTGACAGAAATAATTTACGATCCATTTAACTACCACAAGCCCCATTCAGAGTAGTAAAATTTCCTTTAAATAAACAAAAGGAATGGCAGCAGAAGTTTGTTTCCTTCTGGTAGTTGGATTTGGGAGAATGCCACAAGATCTTAAAATATCTTAGTGCTCAAATGCTAGCTGAGACAAAAGGCATGCAATAGTAAAACTCAGTAGATTAGACAATGCCCTTTACTGATATATGTGGGTGTCTAAGGCTGTTTTTGGTTTTCAAGAAAGAGCTCCAAATAAATCATTATTGGAAATAATTTGCCCGAGCAGTTACATTGATTGGGAAAAAAATAATCTCCCCTGTCCAAAGATTCTGTTCCTTTCTTCTTGTTGTTATGCATCCTCAAGTCAACTGCAACTTATGATGATCCTATCATAGGGTTTGTTGCCAAGATTTGTTCAGAGAAGGTTTACCATTGCCTTCATCTGAGACTGAGAGAGTGGGATTTGCCCAAGGTCACCGAGTGGATTTCCATGACTAAGTGGGAATTCGAAATCCAGGACTTTCAGAATCCAAGACTGACACTCAAACCACTGTCTCATACTTAACCTTTTTTGTCCCAGATGCTTTCTGTGTATGAAAAGAAAACTTCAAATGATATGACTGTATGACATTTTGGTACATTGCTCACTTCTATATAAGTGACAATCTCCAAGAAGGACTACATGATAGTTCTGGGTAAATTTTGCACCGAAATGTACATCAGACATCATTTACCCTGATGTACATTTTTGTGCAAAATTTACCCTATAGCACTTGGGTATTTGCTATGGCAAATTCTACAAGAATTTCTGTAGAAACTGCTTATTTCATTTTAACGTTATCTATAGGTATTGGCTTCACCAGTCCGGACCATGTAGGATTTCCCCCTCTCATTCCTTTGGCATTATTGTGAAAGGATCAAAGGACATTGCAAATTAGGACTAATGAACACTGGGGGCAGGAGGCCTGTGTCCCACAACAGCAATAATAAATTGTTATAGCACATAGAAGAAACTGTTGTATTGGTATCTGCCCCTTACCTCACTTTCATTTTGTTTAATCATCTACTTTTTGCAGTGCCTTTTATTCCTGGTCAGTCTTTATGTGTCAGAATTATTAATGAAATCAGAATTCAGTTACCATTCAGATGGATATAAGCTATGCACCACTTTAAAGGGAAAATCAGCGGGTATGCAAAGTGGGGGGAAAAACCCCAAACACCTCTCCATCTCTCCAGAAGATGTCTTGAATGGAAACAATGTGATTAGCCATTGTCTGGAAGGGTTGCACTCATTAAAATAATGGTGCTCTCTCATTTTCTCTTTTTATTTCAAGTGGTTATATGTTCCCTAATGGCCTATTACTTAGCTGTCAGAAACCTATCAACATTTATGGCTGGTGAGGCAGAAGATGAAGAATTAGCAGAGACATCCTGTGGAGGTCAGTGAAATAAGAATGGTCCACCATTCCACACATTTAAAGAAATCTCTATGCTGCTCAGCTAAGCTACTTAATCAGCGTTATATGCACAGAATAAATCCCTACATTGCACAGTAAAAATGTATGTCCTCTAGATGTAGACTACCAACTGTTAACTATAATTCATTATTTAATTTTGTTGCCGATGGGGGATAGATGGAAGAAAACAGTATCACAAGGTATTTCTGTGCTAAAATCTTTCTTTGTAGAATTGTCCCCTGCTTGTCTAAGGTGAAGCATACACTCAGTTTACTTTTTGAATTGAGAAAGTACTCAGACTGACTCAGAGATGCTCAGACTAATTCAGACATATGGAATAGATGTGCCAATTACTCTCCTTAATTAAAATTCAAGAAATGCAAAAAGGAATATAGCAGACAGTTTGCAGTTACCAATCCTTTCTTCCTATAAAGCAGCTAAAGATCCAGTGATCAGAAAACTCCCAGGTTTAAAATAAAATAAATGGATGAATACTTAGTTATACTTAACAAATACTTGCAAAATGTTTGATCTCTCACATATAAGCATCCTAATAGGCAGACATGACCCAGATACATCTAAGCATGAGATGCTGATTTAGGCTTCAAGAAGATCAAATAGCCTCAAATTTGTGAGCTGGTTTACAAATGTTTTCCAGATCCAGTGAGTGAGGAGAAATGGATCTCGTACATTTTGGAAACAAGGGTGAGAAAGAAAGTTCTTTCACTATATCTAGAAAGATATGCTTTAAACTCCATTTTACTTTGAATGGTATGAGGAGGCACCCCGCCCAATCTCTGATCCACCCATGAGTTCTGCTGTTCTGAATGCAATAGAAAGTAAGTTTTTGATACGAAGATGAACTGCATTCAGCTCACATTATGCCTCCTATCACCTCCCTTTCATGAGTGTCCCCTAAACACCCACAGGGACTTCTAAGAATAAAGCAATGGTGACTGACGGCTCCCCTGTCAGTGGAACAGCAACTCTGCTCTGGGTTGTAGTTCAAATCAAATCAAATCAAACTTTATTTTATGGTCCATAGACCCAACATAGTGAACCATCTGATGGTACAGTATAGAGAAAATACACCTACTAAAAATAAGATATAAATATATAAATAGGATAGACTATAAACAGAATATAAAAGCATAAAATAGGATATAGATGTATAAAATAGTATAAAATAGTATAAAAGTACATTTTTATGTCATGTGGATTTCATGTCTAAAAATTACAGAACTGCCTAACAGAGTTACTGCATTCAATGTAGATTACTACAATTTCTTTGTCATCCTATCATTTATATGTATGATTTATATTATAGTTACTCTTACTTTTTATTTCTTTAATACAATATTGTATTTTGCATTTTTACAGTTTATTGCACTTTTGTGGTTGTATTTGAGCTGTTCTACAGGCAGCGTGGGCAATTTGACTGTTTTGAAATATGTACTTACATTTCTGGGATTTATTTTAATTGCCTTGTAATTCCTCCCACCACTAAGAATTTTAAAAACGTTTTTTCTTTTTTTCTTTTTAAAAGCCTTTTTGGCATTTAAAAATAATGTTGAAGTTTGAGTACTTACTGATAAAGCAATGATATTCGTAGCATTTCACTATTCTTCCTTCAAGCTGTCATACCAAATGCCCATTGATCATTATGAATATATTGTCCTAAAACAGTCTTTGATCTCTTTTCCAAAATATTGATTGAGACTGAGTACAATCCACATTTCTTAAGGGTATCAGTCTGTAGGATTTTCCAGGTATTTATTCAGGATATGCATAAGCATAATTTTAGTATCTTCCCAGGTGTGAGAAATAGTTGAAATGTAATAAACAGTGCATAAATGGTTGCATTAAAATAGGTATTAATAGTATTATTGTTGTTGTGTGCCTTCAAGTCATTTCTAACTTATGGCAACCCTAAGGCACCCTGTCACAGGGTTTTCTGGAGCTGAGTGTGTATGATGCCCAAGGTCACCTAGTGGGTTTCCATGGCTGAGTGGGAAGAGAACTCTGGCCTCCACCAGTCTTTAAAATACAATTCTGCACACCCAGTCTAGAAACTTACATAATTTCAGATTTTGAATTGCTGCCCTTACTTATTTCTGTCTACCAAGTTCATCTAATTGTTAGAAGGAGGCAGAGAACGGGAAGGAGAGAGAGAACTCTTGTCTTTGTAGGAGCAAGGAGTTCTTATATGTTTATTAGTCCTTTTCCTCTCTACTGCATCATTAATTAAAGATAGTTCTTATTTTATTTATTTTTTTAAATTAAAGTGAGGTTGCAATGTGTATGGGGAGCATAGCCCACAAATGTCCTGGAGAGTGCAGTAGCTGTTCCATCCCTGGCAGTTTTCCACCCCTAATCTAGCTTGTTCCTCAATTTAAAACAAGGCTTTCCAGATTCTCCTCATTACACTACAGTTTAATATGGGGTGGGGGGAGGATTCTTGACAGGTAGGCAGAAGATTTTGGAGGGCTGTGCCCTCTTGCATTGCCTACCCAAAATCACTTTTTTGGGGGTGGGCACTCAAATGTTCTCTATTGAGCATAGAGGGCAATGGCACCACATTTTTACCTCCCTGGGCTGTTTTAGAAAACCCTGTGCCTAAAATGATCCAGTAGAGCCCAAAACCCTAGCAAAATTGTCCCTCATACTCCGAAGAGGTCACTTAGGAGCATTTGGCAAGGCCCTTAAGTCCACAAAAATGATCCTGTGGGCTTGGTGGCTTCCCCACCACTGGCTTATTAGAAAACTGAAGGAAAGTTGCAAAGATATCCTCACACATTGTCAGTTTCTGAAGATCAAAGGATCTTCCTCCACTATTCAAGCTAGTAGCTTTTCAAACCTGCCTCTCTGTTCACGTAATTGTCTTTAAGACTATCACATTGATTTTTCTACCTTCTTAACTTCCAGCAATTTAAGCTAATCCCTTGCACCTGCTACTTCTATAGTGGTGGTTGCTGCCTTTTTAAATTCAGTTTTCTCTTTCTCCCTCATTTAGTTTAGGCAATGTGTCCCTGTACTGTCCAGTGTGATGTAGTGGTTTGAGTGTTGGACCAGGGTTTGATTTCCCACTCAGCCATGGAAACCCACTGTGTGACTTTGGGTGTGTCACATACTCTCAGCCCCAGAAAACCCTATGATAGGTTCACCTTAGGGTCACCATAAGCTGGAAATGGCTTGAAGGCACCCAACAAGAACAATACTGATCAAATGCCCATAAATTCGGCTTTAAATATTTTTTTTTAAAAAGTCTCCCACCCCAAATCCGTTTTAATTCATGTTATATTTCACTATTTAACTATTTGGTTTCCTTGTTCTTTTTCTGTTTCAGTTACGTTATAGGGCCCATTCCACACTTAAGGAATGTGGCATAAACATACCATTGGAATAGTTTTTAAATCTGTTAGCTTGGCGATATTTTGATTTCTGTAGATCACACTGGAGAAAAAATTGCATGGGGGGTGACATTATGATTACTTAAATATGTCAACAATGACTTACCTTCTTCTCCATTATTTGTACAGGAGTTATGTGTTGGATAGAAATGCTGTGACATTTGCCCCAGTTAAAAATACATTTGATGAGCATGTGGGATACAGCTGGGGAATGACTTGGCAAGTCATGATGTAGTTCCTAGGGGACAGTAAGGGTGAGTCATGGTAATGTGAAATCATGGCAAGGGGTTGCATCAGCCATTGTGCCTAAGCTGATGAGTTATCAGCAGGTGTATATAAAAGAAGTGAGCTCAAACTAGTTCTTTCTCTGACTACTCACTGACTCTCTGACACCGAACTTTATCTGAGCAAACCTCTGCCTGATGCTGTGATGCTGAACCTATGACTGAGGATCTGTGGATCCTGATTGTACAGATGTGTATATATTGGAACTTGAAGATTAAAAGTCTCCAGGTATTTTTGGATAACAACTTTGTGTGTTAGAGTTACTAACCAGTGGGTAGAGTGGGGTCAGAGCTGATGCTGTATGTTATACTCTGCTGCTCACGCTTGTTGCTGTTTTGATACTCTGCTGTATGTTTAATGCTTGCCTCTGGGACACGTTTTGTTCAGAGTGCAGCGGTTCCAGGGAGGATTTTGTGCTAGGTGCTGTAAATCAATCTTCCATCACTATGGAGCCTGTGTGATCCAGAAGACCAAAATATTTATGAAGATGTTTACATTTCACTAGAGCGTATCAGTCTCTGGAGAAAATATCACCAGGATAGTGAAAGGGATTTTTTTCTTTACTGAAAACTTATCAAAGGCAAAAATACTTCTTATTTATTTGCATATTTGCAGTCTTTCAGGCAAGTGATCTGAAAATCAAAATAATACAAAATTGATAAAATTATAGCTCTGTAATGATTTCACTGAAGACTGGCCATAAGAAGCTTCAGAAAACTAGAGGAATTGTTATGTTGTTTTGAATCTGTGATTATTTGTTATGATTTCTATAGCAGCGCAGGCATGTTCAACATTTGATAGACATGGTAGGAGTGACCGCAATTAAAACTGTCATGTATAAATATATTTTAGAAAATTATGCAATTAAGCAAAAAAAAAATGCACTTCATTTTAGCAATCTAGTAAGGATAAGAAGAAATCAGACATATTTTTAAAAACAGTCAAAACACGAAAGCTGAGATCCTGTATCAGATGCTACAGCCTGTAACTTTACACTGATGTCGCTGTGTCAATGAATTCTGACAATGCATATACTGTGTCCAGTTCTGGGCACCACAATTCAAGAAGGACATTGACAAGCTGAAATGTGTCCAGAGAATGGTGACCAAAATGGTGAAGCATCTGTAAACCACGCCCTGTGATAAGAGGCTTAGGGAGCTAGGCGTGTTTAGCCTGATGAAAAGAAGGTTGAGAAGTGACATGATAGCTATATTTAAATATTTGAAGCAATGTCATGTTGAAGATGGGGCAAATTTGTTTTCTTCTATTTCAGAGACTAGGACATGACATGGTGCAATGGATTCAAACAATAGGAAAAGAGAGTTCACCTAAACATCAGGAAGAACTTCCTGACAGTAAATGCCGTTTGACAGTGGAATATGCTGCCTCTGAGTGTGGTTGAGTCTCTTTCTTTGGAGGCTGGGTGGCCATTTTTTGGAGGTGCTTTGAGCATATGTTCCTGCATGGCAAGGGTTGGACTCAATGGCTGTTGTGGTCTCTTCCAACTCTATGATTCTATATTAAGGCAATCTGTGGGGTGTCCCAGAGACCCCACTGCACAACAGGATCAAAGGTGCTATGATGCGCCTTGTGCAACAGGACTTATGGCACAATGGGATCCATGCTGTTATGAAGTCTCCAATTGTGCAATGGTCCCAAAGATATAGTTATACCTCTGTTCCTCTAATGGGAATATGAACATTGCACAAAGGCATAATTCAACTTTACACAATTATAACTCTATTTACTTTTTTTTTTTATAATAATATAACTCTATTTACAATGATGTAACCAACAGCATGCCAGTTAAGGTTCCTAACTGTTGGAAAACCCTGATGAGGAGAAGCCAAACCAGTCAAGAATCTTTACACTTTGGGATGTAGTTTGGGGATTTTTGATATGTGCGTAAAATAGTGTTTTCTCTGCAGAAAACAATTGTTCTACACAGAAAACTGTATTTCTGCAAATAAAATTTTCTTGTATATTTAGCTCTGCCGAACATGCCAGAGAGAGCATGTTGTAGATGCCTGCCCCAAGGGAAACTAAGTTTAAGGGCCATGCCAAAATACTGTCTAACAATAAGACCACAGCTAGGTACCTTTTGGAATGAGGATAGCAGGCCAGCAGACATCAGTGCAAACCTGCCCTCTCTTCTAGCTCAGCACTTCCCCACACTTGTACTCAGTTTGTTGACAGCCTCTCTTGGTATCCAACCATTAAATAATCAATAGTTGATTGTATATAAATGCAGCCAGAGCTACACCTAGCTGTGGCATGTTCCGGGGACACTGGGTGACAGGAATAAGTCATGTAATCTGTGGTAGCTGAGACACTAGCTCAGAGTACACTGGGCTGAAGGGATGAAATAGAGAGGAGAGGTAGCAAGAGAGAAGTAGCCCTGTGTGCTTTTATAGCAATTATATGATGGAGGAAGAACAGAATGCCAACCTGTCCAGGGAGGAAACGGCAAAACAAGTGCAGCTACCTCATCAACTGCTCCTATGGGGCATAGCCAGTATGTGGCATCACTATATCTAAACACACAAGGTTAGTCAAGAGAATGCAGTGCAAATAGGCTGAGTAGCTGGAGCCGTTGGCGGAAAGAGCTCTCAAAGTTGATCTTTTGCCTCAGAGTCTTTATCGTAGATGTAACTTCCAACCACACCAGTGTTGATTCCCTTTGGTCCAAAGAGGATCCCATAGCATGGTTTGTGGCAATAAGGCTAGCCATCATGCTCAGCATGGCTGCCAGGAGTTAGTGTCTTTCCTTAGTGCTCACAACGCAGGCAGGGATGGTGCCAATCCTTTCCCAGTGAAGTCACCTTCTCAGCAAAATAGACTTTCTTAGAGCAGCATGGGCAGACATTGGGTTCCCCTGTGAAAGCTGTAATGCTGGAGGCTTTGCTGGGTCCCTTAGAGGCAGCACTGACTTTTTTCTCTTCTGCTTTGGGCATGTGTTCAATACGGCCAGAGACCAACTGTCTTTCAGTCTGGGGCTTATCATAGATGTAAGAGACTGCCCCTCCAATGTTCACACCTTTTGGTCCAAAGAGTGTTGCATAACAGGGTTTATGGCAGTAGGGCTTCCCATCATGCTCAGCATGTCCACCAGGGGTCAGGGTCTTGTTGCAGCCCTCACATTTCAGACAAAACTTGTGCCAGTCTTTTTCCAAGGAAGTTACTTTCTCAGTGAAGTAGACGGTCTTGTCGCACTTGGGGCACTTGGATGCCATGATGGACGGGCAGCAGGCGAGTGCGCGAAGAAGCTGGGCATCCCTCCACCAGAGTGTGCGCCCCTCCACCGCTTGTCAGCTCCACCAACATACCTTCAATTTTCTTGTATATATATATTTAAAAAAACCATATTTTCTATACGTAAAATAATATTTCTGCACTAAAAATCCTATTTTCTGAACAGCAAATTTGTTTTCAGCACAGAAGCTGCTCTTACAAAAATTGTTTATTTTTTTCACAGAAAAAGTCCTGAACAGTAAATATTCTTCAAAAACTGTGCAGTTTTTATGACTTTCTTGAAGTGAAGAGGAAAATGGTGGTGGTGTTGTTTTGCTGCAAGAACAAATTTATAAAGATAAACACAATTTATAAAAATGTACTCCTGTCTTAGTTCTCCAAAGCCTTACATGACAGCTGCTACACTCACAGCCTTTTTCTTCCTGCTGCCACTACCTATGCCAGTGTAATTACGCTGACATAGTGAACCAACAGAATACTGGCCCAAGAGTGTAGACTTAACCCCTACAGATTGCTCTCTTTCTCTAGAGTGTAAGGAGAGAGGATCAGGCTAGCGGATGGTCAGAGAAAGGGGGAATTTAGCCTAAGCTAGTCATGCCTATTCTTTTTATGGAATGCTCCATTAGGAGAAAAACTTCCATCAGTGGTGTTTCCAGCTGGTGAAGTAAGGTTCCAAAGTGCATTAGAATGGGAATGAGGAATTGGCAGATTTGGACCCACTTAATTCAAACACTCCTGTGTCCCTGCAGAGCTATTTATTAATGAGATCACCCTTGAGTTTTGTCTTTATTGCTCTGGTTGTTTAAAATAAATGCTAGTTTAAAATAGATGGTGATTTACTTAACTTATTAACTGTAATAGTTGCCTCCCTTTCATGTATCTCAGAAGTAAACTGATCAGACTGATAGGAAATCCACACCACACAGACCAATACAAAGCAATAAGGAAAGCCACATTGAATAAGAGCAGATGGCTAGTTACCATTGATGAATTTATTTATGTTTGGAAATTATCCTTGTCTGCTTTATCTGGCGTTCATCCTATCTATGATCACACATATTTCCTTTCTAATCCATTCAGACTGAATGAGAACTGGACTCCTCTTTGGCCTGACAGTGGCAACACAAGTGGTTTGAATGTTGAAGGTCTCGGGTTTAAACCTGTGGCTTCATCTGTTAAAAGGACTGGGAAGCAGGTGATCAGAAGGGCCCTTGAGATCATGTTGTCACTAGGGCAGTGTGACAAGTGCAGAACACCACCAGGCAACACCATCAGACTGGGGTGATATCTAGTCTAATGATGCCACTGCCTCACACATACATGAGACCTGCTCAACTGAGAAGGAGAAGCAAGAAGCAAGTGGTAAAGGCTGCATCCCCAGGACCAAAGAAGCTGCCACAGATTCTGGTGGGGCTTGGGGAGATGGAGGCAGCAATGGCAGCGGTGGCAGGGCAGACAGCAAAGTATGGCTGCAGAAGTTTGTTCTATGCTTCAGTTGCAGCCACTGCCTACAACTCTTCTTCCACCAGTTGGCCTTGGCTGGGAGGCTCTGGGAGATCTGCAGAGAAGGAGGCTACATTTGGGCACAGGAATCTGGCATTCTCTTCTTCCCCTCCCTTGGCCCAGTTCCCTCCCCCAGGCCTGTAGGTCTCCTCCCATTCAGTCCCTATCCCGCTGCCATATCCTACGAGAAGGTATGAACCTCCCTCCTTCCCTCTCTCTACACATCTCAGATCTCCTTTTTTTGTTCATCTCCCCAAGCACCCAAAAATCAACCAGTACCCCTCCATCCATGGCCCATTTCCAAGTTCCCTTCTAGTTTTTGCAAACTCTGCTCCAACTTTCTGAGTTCTCCAAGTCTTTGCCCTCCTCTTCTTTCCTCACCTAACCCTACATTCCTCCTTTTCCTAACTTTTCTTTCTCCCCCCTTCCTACTTTTTAACTTTCATTTTTCTTCCTTTCCTCCTTCCTATGTTCCCCCTGCCTTCCCATGTTCCCTCTGCCTTTGGATTCTCCTCCTTCTGCTGCGAGCCACTGTGTTTCTCTTTCTTTTTTGCACTCAGGATGAAGACACAAACTTTCTCTGATGCTGTAAAGGCTGGGTCCACCACCATGCTTGTTACTTTTATCTCTTCCTCACAGAAAACAGCATTTTGCAAAATTCCTCAGGCTACAAACTTGGAACGCCTTTCAAAACACCAGCCAAACAAGGCAGAAGTGGAAAAAAAGTGGGATAGATATTTGTGCAGAGATTTGAATAAATAAAGGATGTTGTAGGGATTTGAGCATCAGATTACAATGGAGAACAGAGTTCAAATCTCCAATTTTCATTGTGTCTCTCTGCAATGCTCCATGTTTATAGGAAAATTTCATGGTGGGGGAGAATTCTCATGGGGAGGGAATGCCCTCATAAAGCAATTTATAGCTATATCCCTGCTGCACAGTTATAGCACTTTGATTCCCCTTTAACAATTGAGGTTCCATTCTACGGAATTGTGGGAATCTTGTAAGAGACTTAGGGCATTTCTGCACTAGATTGTTATAGCACTATTATCCACTTTTAATATCCTATGGAATCCTGGGGTTTGCAATTTAGGGAAAGGCCTAAAATTTAGGGCCTACAAAGTGGGAAGTTGAATACAGGAGTACCTGGTGCCTACGAAAACCTTAATGTGGCCCTTGGCCTACATTCCATCTTAAGGAATCCCAGGTTTCTAGTCTAGTACTTCTAGTAGACTTCTAGTCAAGGTAGACTAGGGCTCTATCAGACAGTTCTAACCCATAAAATCATACAGTAAGATGGGAACAAAAAGGCTATGTAGTCCAGCTCCCTGAAGCATAATTCCTGGTTAAAACTATATACAGAATGCAAAACTATATACAGATGCAAAACTATATACAGAAAAATCCTCCATTCTACTAAACAAACTTTGAGAATTTTTTTTAAAAAGGAGCTGAATATATTTCCCAGAAGTCTGTATGAAAGAGGTAATCTTTCTTGACATGGCAAATGGGTCTGGGGATTGTAGTTATCCATTTACCTAGCAATTTCCCTTTCTGACTGCCCAGGTTCTCAAGTGAGGGAAGGGGAAGCAGAAAATGGAGTTTATTCTTCCAAAACAGGCTGGAGTGTTGCTTAAGCAGATGAAGAGCATTCTAGTCTTCTTCTGCCCTTTTGTGTCCAATTTAGAAAGCACCAGGTTAGGAAGGATGTTCAGGACTGTTCACACCCCACAGGGATAGTTGCCCATTAGTTTGATCCTGAAGAGAGAACTACAGCAAAATAAGCCACATAGCTAGACCCTTTCTGCACCTTACTTTCTTCTGACACTGGGGTGTGGGGATCGTGCGAGCGGCCTCTGGCGAGAGGCTCTCGCACCCGGAGTCCTTCGGCTCCGCACGAGCTGCCTGCTCACGTGAGAACCCCACCTGATCCTTCTGCAGTGCAGCCTGGGACCCTCCCAGGCTGCGCTGGGGCTGGAAGCACGACCGGCACGGCTCCAGAGGCTCCGCACACCAGATAAGTGTGCATGGGGCTCAGGAGCAATGAATGCGCGATCATGCACCATTTTCTGCTTCTAGCCGAAAATGAAAGTGCGCACGATTGGCGCCTGACGGCCCCTGGAGCGTTGTGCAATTATAAGTGTGTCATGCAGATTGCTCCTCACAATTGTGTGACGTTTCAGGTGCCCTTTCGCATGGAAAATGCCATGTGAAAAGGGTCCTAGTCTTGGCATGTTTACACAGGAGTAAGTCCTCTTTCAAAAGAAAATCATTCTGTGCTGTATAGATTATAGCAAAGTCTTTGATTGTGTAGATCATGAAAAATGTGTTTACCTTAAAGATGCCACAACATTTGATTGGCCGGATGTGTAACCTGTACATAGGACAAGAGGTTATTGTTAGAACAGAATACAGAAAAATAGAATGGTTTCCAGTTGGCAAGGGGGTCAGGCATTTTATCACTCTATCTGTTTAACTTGTATGCTGAACATATCGTATATGAAATAGTATTAGGGAAACAATTTAAGATTTGCTGCTGACACCATACTACTAGCAGAAAATAGTGAAGATTTGGAACAATTACTGAAGAAAGTCAAGGCAGAAAGTGAAAAGGCAGTTTTGCAGTTGAACATTAAGAGAACAAAAAATATTGACCACTAATGATTTACATAACCTCAAAGCAGATGATGAAGACATGGAAATAGTTCAAGATTTTCCGTGCCTTGGCTTAATCATTAATCAGAATGGAGACTGCAGTCAAGAAATCAGATTAGGAATTGGAAGGGCAGACATGAAGAAACTAGACAATATCCTGAAGTGTAAATATATTTATCATTGAAGACTTAAGTTAGGGTAACTATGCCGTCATATATCCAGTTTCTATGTGTGGTTGTGAAAGGTGGACAGTGAAGAAAGCTGACAGGAAGAAAATCAACTCCTTTGAAACATGGTGCTGGAGGGGAGTTCTACAGATCCCCTGGACTGCTAAAAAGACCAATAAAGGTGTCCTAGAGCAAATAATGCCTGAACTCTTCCTAGTAGCCAAGATGACTAAACTGAGGCTGTCATACTTGAGAAGACATGACTCACTAGAAAAGACAGTAATTCTTAGTAAGGGGAAGGCAGTAGGAAAAGATGGATAAATTCAATCACACAGTACATATCCCTAAATCTGCAACACCTGAACAGGGTGGTTGAAGATAGGGTGACTTGGAAATCTCTAATTCATAGGGCTGCCATAAGTCTAAGTCAACTTTATGGCAGTTAACAACAATGCCCCCTTTGTAAGGAGATATGCTCCAAAAGAACAGTACTCTATCTTGCAGCTCTAAGTTTCAGGGGTAAACATACTTACTAGGAAGTAAACCCCATTAAGGGTAATGAAAGTGACTTCTGATTAAGCATGCTAGGATTTTACCAGAGAAACCAGAAAAGCTATACAAGAAAGAAAAGTGGCATCTTTCACTGAAGCTGCAATTACAGGCATACCTCAGTTAATAATGCCTCTGACAAAGTAGCTTTTTTTTTTTTTTTTTTAACAAAAAGACCCCTTTTCCTTCTAGTTCTTTGTCTATGTAGTTTTTGGCAGCACTGGGAGCACTGGGAGGATAAGGAAAGAGGGCTGAGAAACAGGACTTTCCGTGTTGGACTGCAACAGCATATCAGAGGTCCTTTCAATATGTGGTTATTAAGGCGGGCCAATGCATCTTGCCACGAAGGTCTTCTACACCTTGGAGCAGACTAGGTTTGGTTTATTTACCTTTGTTCTGCATGTAATTCTGACTATATGTGGTAAAGCGTGCTATTTGAAAACTGGAAGAAATCAGTTTTCCAGTTTTCCAGATCGATTCAATTCGTACTTTCACAGTGGTGCAGACACATACATTTGCGCCAATGCGAATTGGTGGTCAGGGGAAGGCTCATGGGAGGGGCCAGGGGGTAGTATGGACTTATGCACATATGCACGTACATAATGACGTACTAAACCATGAAAAAAAAAAAAAAAGGCCAATCACAGCCAACGGAACGAGGTGAGGGGAGTAGTGGGAGTGGCCACGGCGGAGACAGTGTGGATTCATGAACTCGCACTCCTCCAAGTCAGAATGGAACATATGCAGTAGCTGTGCAGAAGGAAATGAGGGAAAGTCCACCTTGTTTCGAGCCCAGAAAATCTGGGAAGAAACAGCACGAACCGATTCACCAGCCTCGTGCAGAAAGGACCTGAAGTAAACAATACAATAAAGCTTGAGCTGGAAAGGAATAGGACTCTACATGGCCAATCATACCTTAGTCATGTGTGCCTGCCTACGACAAACAAAGTAAACAGCAGGTGCCTGCAGAATTCCATACTCAGCATGCATAAACACAGGACAGCAATAGCCCTATCTCGCCAGGTATCTCCAAGCATGTTAAAAAAGCATATATCTCTAAGTTTGCTCACCAAAGTGAAAATCATGAATAAAGTGGGAGGATGGTGAAAGAAAAAGTCATCCCAGGATGCATTTTGGAAAGAGCCTTCAAGTGATCTCTAGTAGATTCAAAAAACTTTTGTTTTCTTATACAAGGCTTACCTGACTTGGTTGTTTCTTTTCTGATATACATATTTATTCTTGAATTAAAAATTTGCTGAAACATGCTGAACAGCTCTTTTTTTTTTGCAGTGTAGGAACCCACCTCTATTCTTTCCATGTTATTTGTGATACTAAAATTTTCTGTTAAAGAACTAATGCCTAGGAACTCTATGGATGTGAGGGTGATCTGGCTGCGACATCTGTCACCCCATTGATCGCCAAGGTTGATTCGGCTGATCTGGCTGGCTAGGCGGGTGTCCCCCAGGAACTCTACTTCATTAACTGAGGTATACCTGTATTCTCAGGTGGTGGAAGACAGCTTGAGATTACTCTGTACTTGGGAAAAATGCACTTTCTGTATGCTCAGAGACATTCTTCAATGACTGAGCACACATCCTTACTTGATCTTGAAATGTTCCTGGGCCTAACCCTGCTGTATAGATTAGATATTATTTCAGTTAGTCTGGCTGTTACACCTTTAATAGCTTCAAGGCAGGCAATAATTCAACCAATGTGAGTGTAGCCTTTCCTGGCATGAGGTGTGTTGATGGTAAAGCAGCTCATATGTAAAATGTACAGAAACTCCACTGTAGGAAATTATGTGTTGAAGAGATCTTGGACCACACTTTAAATATGGGTGTTTTAGAAAAAATTGTGACACTCTGTGCTGCAGCATCTCATTTAATTTGGCAGTTTTGTATTGTTAAATAACTTGTATAGTACCAGTCTTGTCTATATGCCCCTATACTATATTTAAAGGTGTAATTTAATTTTGGTATTTATTTATGTCACTACTATTGCCATAACATTCAGTGATATATAGGAATTATGATTTATGAATAACAGTACAAAAATATTACTAAAGATTCTGGGCTTTTCCGTACTTTGGGGGGGAAATGGGGCAGTCCGTTACTCACCAGACTGGCATGTTCCCCCCGACGATCCACGGCGGTCCAGAGCAGTGTGCGTTCACGCTACACACTCTCTGGCGACGAAAATGGAGGCTTCTGGTTGGCGGAGGCTCTCCACTAACCGGAGAAGCTCGCCAGCCGGAAGCCCACCCCCGGAAGATCTGCAGACTTGCACTGGCGCGAGCCTGTAGATCTATACTTTACAGAGCGACGGACTGGGGCGTGCCGCACTATTGTAAGTCCTCTTTTAATCGGTCTTTCAATAGCATGGGTGACCACCAGTTCTGGGCGTTCCGGAGCGGGCTGAAGTCCAGATAAATGGTAAGTAGTCCAAATTCAGTTCCCCCCAAATGTGAACGTCCTCGCGGGAGGACGCACCACTCCATTTTAAAAACCAAGTGCGGAAAAGTCCTCTATATGACTTGGTACAGGAAGAAGTCCATGGGGGTTACACCATGAATTACCACACTGGGTACCACCAACCCTCCTGCCTGGAGACCTGCTTACTTCAGAGTAGACTACTGCAGCAGCATAGATACAGCTGGCAGCTATACACAATTGTAGTGCTATATTCTACTTTAAAGACAAGGACACTTAGAATTCTCAGACAGAACACTCCAGTGCCTCACCAGACTAAAAGTGCCAGAATTCCACAGGAAGTTGCCATGGCAGTTAAAATGAAATGCAGTGCTATATTTGTGTAGTTTGAATGGGTCTCTGGAGAAACTGTCTGGTCTGGTAAATAAAAAGATAGTTTTCTGTATGTCTTCTCCACTTGAAGACTAAGTATACTTCCTAGTCAATGTGTGTAATATACTGTCCAATTTGATTATGCATTTTGAATGGCTAAGAAACACAATTCTTTGGTATCCCTCCTGATAGATGCACAATTTCAGTGTCTGAGGAATATGCAAAATAAAAGGCTAGAGATGCGCTGTATTTTCTCTATTCAGTAACTTCAGCATTTATAAATACCAAGCATAAGTGTGTTAAATAAGGAAGAACTTTTTTTAATCTACTTGCCTTTGGAAAATAATCTCATTTTAAGGGTTCCTTTAATCTGACAGAAGACAGGAAAATCTAAAATATTGGTTGGCACCTCATCCATCTGTTATTTTATTCCTTTTCACTGTATTTTATTTTTATGAAGAGGAAGGAAAAGAGTGCTAGCTCCCTTTTGTGTTAATTTTATTGTTGCAGCTTGTGGAAATCACTTGCCTTGGAAGATGTCCACTGAATTCAACAGACCCCTGTGGTATATACTGAAATAATCTGAGGATCATAATATCTCTCAAATATAGTTAACTTAAAGGGCAGTTTATCTAAGCTTGCTTTCACATAATGACTGGTAGGAAGACAATCACTTGTGACACACAAATAAATATTTTTGCATCTTATAATGTGAACTACAGTGCAGTCAACAATCCAGATATTATAAGAGTGAGAGAACAGCTACAGAGTCAGAAGGCCTGCTAAAGCTTCCTTCAGTGTCCAGGTATCTCTTGAAAAAATCATGCCACCATGCCAAGGAGCAGATGTAAAATTCTGGGCATTTGTTATATAGCATCCATTTCTTTTGTCACCCATCCTCGCAGGTTAGAATTCTGTATGAAAACTGCAATTTTGAGTTAGGACAGATGGGTAAAAGCAATGGGAAGAAATTGAGAGAGCCATTTTTTCCCCAACCTTGGAATGCATGTGGTGGTCTGGCTGTTTTGTTGAAGACTTGGCATAGGAGCACTGAGGCCCTTTTTGCACAGCATTTGCCATGCGAAAGAGGGCCTGGAGCATCACACGATTGTGAGGAGTGATCTGCATGACACACTCACAATCGCGTGATGCTCCAGGGCCGGTTTGGGGGGGGGCTTTAGAAATCTCCGCATGAGAGCTTTTGGCCCCAGGAAACTACAAACCTCAGAATTCCACAGGATGTTGAAAGTGGAATGATAGCACTATAACAGTATAGGGCAGAAAGGCCCTCAAGTGGCTGTTAGCTCCAGTCCGAAGTGAATCAGTGAGTCATTCACTTTCAGTGGTGTCTTCCTCTCATCAGAGTCCGTCCTCCCTTAGGTCATGAGCTCAGCCTGAGCACAGGGTTCCAAACATGCAAAAAACACACAATAAAGACTCCAAACTGCCCAAAAGATACAAGCTCATTTTATGTCTTCCACCATTCTCAGCACAATGCTTGTTTTCCGTGTTCTTGTTTCTTGAGGTCCTGTACGCTTAGGTCTGGAAATTAAGCTAACAAATTTGGGAAATAAAAGGATTCAATGGGGCATTCAAAGAGACCAAATGAATTTCAGACTACTGAAAAAAGGAAAACAAAGCAGGAGATAGAAAAAAAAATTCTCACCATTGAGAATGGTAGTTAGTGGAAGGACTAAGATAAAAAAGAAGGGGCTCAACATGTTGTGTTTAAAGATGGCTGCTCTTTAGTTAGTGCTGCAGAACTCGAACAGACATTCTACTGAGTAAGAGCAATCCAGGCATTTCTGTCTACCGCAATAACAGACAAGATCACAAAAGAGAAGAAGCCAAGGATCTGTTTGCTCTAAAGGCAGACCTATAAACTCATTTCTAAAGCTAAAACTTACAGCTGCAAAATGAGGCCTGGCAGCAGACAAGGACGATGTAGCCATGGGACATCTAAACAAGGGACATGCTGGTACCAGCTTTAAAACTGAAAAACTTAACAGATGTTATAATGAACACAGCTAAAAACAAAGGCAATCTTACATACAATAATAATTATCTCCACTTTTTGCAGCATTTAAGTCCTCCAACTCTGCAGAATTGTAAACCTTTCCACTTCATCACAGATGCCCCGAGGAAAGCTAAAATTACACACAAATGGGGCTTTCCCACTAAACTCTTAATTATAGCTGAAGGGCAAGTTAGAGCTTTTTACACTGTGGATGAGGCTGCACTGTTCTGAAGAGAGAGAGGAGTGACAGAAGTGGAGTCTGTTAGAGACACAGACAATTCCACAAGTAGGATCTCTGTGGGTTCTCCTGACAGGGAAGGAAACAGAGAGGACCAATAATATCAAGAAAGAAATCCCTAAACTCCAAGCAATATTTTTTAGTCATATACAAAAGCAACAATTTTCTGGAAGGTTTTCTTTTTTTTTTCAGTATTCAAACTCAAAATTCAAAATTTTGTTTAAACTCTACAAACGTTGTGGGCAATATGGTGGCTAAAGCAACTTAACATACCACCATCTATGGTCCAAAGCCCAGATCCCTAAGTGGTTCTCAGAAAAAAATGGATAAAAAAGCTGAGATCAGGTACAGAACAAAATGTCACCACTGATTGGAAGGGGCCAAGTTTAATGCAGTTTGCAGTTATATGTTGCAAGTTCATGGGTTTAAACAGAACAAGAAAAGCCATAATTCAATAAATATGCTAATTAATAATGCCACATGTTAAAGTAATATTGTGTGATATGAAGGACATGGGCTTCTTGATTAAAGGGGGGGTGGCAGTGAAATTCAGAGATGGCTCAAAGAGGATGACTCAGACATTCTTGTGTTGCAAGAAACTCATCTTAAAAACAACCACAACTCACCATAGGTAATACTGACTTGCATTTTTGTGTGGCAGCTCCTGGGTGCACAAAATCAAAAGGAGTACTTTTAGCCATCTCCAGAAAACTGCCATTTATTTTACAGGTCACTTTTTTCATTTATCTTTTTAATTCAAAGTTTACAACCAAAAAGATAATACATTTTTTATCTACATTGTATACATCATTTACTTAAAGTAACTCCCCTTCCCCAATAAATCAAAATCCTTTTTTACTTGTTATGCAGTTTCCCTAAATTATATACTTGTCAATCATAAAACCTTTTTTTATTTTAACAGTGTTCCTATCTTACTCTTTAATCAAACTAGTTTTAGTGTTCATAGATAAGTCTATATCACTTTTGATTCCCCCCTCTTTTAAAATCTTATTTATGCTTTAATGTCTGTCCTTGCTTTTAAGCAAGTCGAAAACTTGGTTTCCATTCTCTTTAAAACTGTTGAATTGAATTCGTTTTTATTGAACTTGATAGCTTTTCCATTTCCATCATCTCCATAATTTTAATTTTCCATTCTTCCATTGATGGTTTTATTTTATTTTTTGAATGTTATGCCAAGCAAAGTCTAGCTCTCATGACCAAATATAAAATTGTCTTCCTGTTTTTTCTCAGTTCTTTTTGACTCTCAGTAATGTTCAATAAATACCTTTCTGGCTTCATTTCAAATATGAAATCTATTATGTTTGAAAGTGTGTCATGGTTTTTTTCACAATAATACTTACCTGTTTTGCAGGACCATCACATATGGAAAAAAGTATCAACTTTCTTTTCACATTTCCAGCATTTCCCATTTGCTATTTTGGTTATTTTCACTAATTTCTGTGGGGTCATATTGCAGCAGTGTAGCATTTATTTTCTTTCAGGTTCATACTTTAAATAAATTTAATATCTGTGTTACTCCAGTGGAAAAACCTCGTCCCGGGGTCTACAATTTTGATATTAAAATATGATTCAATGTGCCTAAGAGGTCACTTGGATGGGCACATAGGCAGCAATGGTCAAAGATCGAAAACAAGGTTAAGCCAGTAAAATCCCCAGTCACATAGCCCCAGGAGACCTCAAGATGTTTAAACCCACAATAAATAAAGGGTTCTCAGCCTCGAGAAGTCGACTTGAGGGGATTAGCGTGTCTGCCCCAAGTTGAGCAAATATTCTATAAGGCGAGGACCATTTACATGAAGTCACACCACAAACTAACCCAGCCGAAGATCCTGAGATTTTGGCAACACCTTGCAATCTCATCACACAAAGGAAGTTACCATTGTGGAGCTTCGTTATTACTCCAACACCCATTGTTCTCCCCGGGAAAGGATTAGTCCTCCAGGTACTTTTCCCCCTACAAATAATCCCAGTTAATGAGTGGTTCTTTGAATTACTCCCATTCACCCCAGCAGACTGTTGCTCCATCCATTGAGTGATCCCCTCAGCCCTCTCCATACTGAGTCCCACTTCTCCACTGCCTTCCTGGACTCAGGACTTCACGAAAAAGTGCATATTATCCCAACTGTACCCCTCCAATACTCCCCTGTCCAATTTCCTCTCTTTTGTTTCTTAATAGCTCTTGGGTACGTGTGTGCGTGATTGTGTTGGTGCATGAGACTTGCATTCAATAAAATCATTTATTGGACATTCTTATTTGGTTTTTGGCTTGGTCTGACCCCACAAAAACTGGGTAAAAGACCCCGCTAGGTTACCCTGCCTCTCGCATTGCTATTGCTTGTGCTCTGGCTAGTTTCCATTCCCCATCACATGGAGCACATTGAGGTGTCCCCCAAGGATTCCAAGCTCCATTCCATTTCTCCAATTCAATTTCATGTCCTATATTCTGGACCTATTTTGTTGTTGTTCTGCATATCAATTTGTGTTCCATCTGTCTTTTTTAATGTGAGGGGTCCCAGAACATCGGATCCCTTGTGTTATATCTGGGCCTACTGTACTCTCTTTATTTGATAATCAATACAGATCCCTAACATAAAGAACTTATTAAATGTTTTTTTGTGTTTAGATACAAAGATTGAAATTGCTTCAAAGTGGAAAACTGAGCTGGTTATCAATAGACTCTTGGATGAAAAGTCTTTGGGATATTGCTTTGATGGAAAAGCTATTTTCTTGTATTTGAGAACTGAACGGTGATCAGACACACACAAAAAATTTTGAAGCTTGGTTTCATCTTATTGACTTTATTAAAATCATCTAACTCACTTTGTTGCCCCTCCTAAATTGCACATGAACATGTGGAACAATGTTATTATTGGGAAAAGTAGTTTATTACATAAGATGAGGATGCCAAGATTGTGGTCTCCTTCCTATATCTTGAAAATTGATATTTGAAGCATGTTTGATGTTTTAACTTTGTGATTATTTAAATAAAGCACAATAAAAGTTTTAAAAGGTGGAGCTATGAATTTCCCTCGCACAGGACATAGGAATAAGACAGTTTGTGAGTTATGGAAGGGGAATCAAGGCAGCTTTGAAGTTTGGGAATTATGTTTCCATTGGCAGTTTTACTTATTACTCTTCTCCTTCCCCCCCCAATCCATAGCATTAAATAAAATCATTAATGTTATTTGAATACTTTAAAAATAACTTCTAATTTTTCCAGTTTTAATTAGAAGAATAAAACATTGTATTTGCCCAGGAGATTAGGTCAGTCACCGCAGCATATTTAAAACAAAGCAAACCCTTTTTAGGTCCCTGAAACTCCATCTGGTATCCTACATAAATATGTACTGCAGTGATAAGAAATGCCACAGTTCCTATGATTGGTGTATTTTCTAAGCAAATATGTAAGTAGATTGTTTTTAGAAGTATTATTATATATTTAAAAATATTCCCATTAGATCAGATTCCACGTTTACTTTTTCTGAACACATGGTGTTGAAGAAACTTCTTTGAGAGCTATATTGATCTATTGACAGACCACATTTTCAGTGTTAAGTTAGCACATTGACTAGCTGAAAGGGCATTTGTTGTCTATCTGCATAATCAATAAAACTCCTAGTTCATTTTTTTTTGTTACTGTGTATACTGGTTGCAACTTTCATTTCCTGCACCCTTCTATAAACTTTCCCCTTATATCCAGTAATTTTTATTATCAGAACATTTAAAAATTTAAACTCCTTGCCAATATCATTTCATTTTTGCTTCCAGTTTTGGTAAATGCCATACATTTGTGAATTCTTCTTAATGTCATTTTATTTCTTTGAGATCCTCTGTAGTTGATCTGGAAATATTTCTGTCATTGCCTGGTTGACAGAACCCTCTGTTATAGAACTTAAAACATCTTATAGAATAATAGAATGATGGAATCATAGAGCTGGGAGGGATTCCAAGGGCTGTCCAGTTCAACTTCCTGCTAATATAGAAATCTACCACTAAAGAACACCTGAAGGGTGGCCATCTTACTTCTGTTTCTAAAAACCTCCCATAAAGGAGGTTCTACCACATTCTGAGGTAATCCATTTCACTGTTGAACAACTCTTACTGTCACAAAGTTCTTCCTAATATTTAGTTAGAATCTCTTGTAATTTTAGCTCAGTCTTTTCTTTTCCAGAATAAACACACTGAACGCTGTCTACCATAACACATAGGGTTTGATTTCCAAATTCTTTAGCAAATTGATTGCATTCTTCTGTTTTTTCCTTTTAATTTTAATGTTCTTTGCAATTAAATGAATGCATATTTAATAGCTGAAAACCTTATTGTTTTTTCTAAACATGAAGCTCAATCCTATCTGTGTTTACTTGAAAACAAGTTCTGCTGCAAGGGGTTTGTCTTAAATAAATTTGTTCATATTTTTCAGACATCTTCAGTGGAAACATTTCATTTCAAAAGCTATAGTGTAACAGGAGGAAAGTCTTACATACTAGAAACCCCAACTGGAGTGATATTTGGAAGTGTATTATCCAGCATTAATAATATATGAACTGTATACTAGTTTAATGAGCAGTGGTTTATGGTTTGAGCACTGTACTATGACCCTGGAGACCAGGGTTAGAATTGTCTCTCAGCCATGGGAAGCCATTGGGTGACCTTGGGGCAAGTCATACCCTCTCAGCTTCAGAGAAGGCAAAGGAAAACTCCCTCTGAACAGATCTTGCTGAGAAAAATCTGTGATACATTCACCTTAGGGTCATTACAATTCGGAAATGACTTGCAGACACTCACCAACAAATACAATATTATTTATCATGGTTTCCTCAAACATCCTGGGAGTTGTAAGCTGGTGACAATGATTAGATTTAGAAATTGCTAATCCCTATTGAAAGAACATGTTCCAAAATTATTTGTACTTTAAATCCACTTTATCTTAAATATATGCATTCTTAAACCTTCTGTGTTAAAGATACATGATATCCTCAACAATGCATTTCATGTATGTTGGATTGGAGACGTTAACACTAGTGCCAGTTCCTGGCCTAGTCATGTCCACTAATTTTATCAAACAGCAGGTTGTTTTGGATTTTTGTTTTTTGGATGGTGTTATTTATATTTTAGCAAGGGTGACCAGTTAATAACAGTGCTCAGAGTTTAGGAATAAGATTACTTTGTGGGAATGGAGGCATGACAATTCTTTAGGAAAAGAATGTGATAATGACTTGTAATGTCAACAATTTTCTTCTACAAAATAAGTAATGATCCTAACATATTTGGGAGAGGAGCATTTGGAGGAATCTTTTTTTTTTTTTTGGATGACGATGATTTCTCTATTTTAAGGGACATTTCTATTTAAAAAAACAACCCTCAAAGTGGTGAAAAGTTACCTTCAAACTAACTGGTAGCAAGTTTAACTGATACTGCCAAAAGCATGTAAATTTCACCCGTAATACTAAGGGAAGATGAAGGTACATTTAAGTGTTAAAAATTCATTCTCTCACTTTCCCCCCTTTACTCCACTTTATTTTTTCTGAGAGAATCTTACTTCATCTAATTTTCAGGTTTAAACTACTTGTTCAAAACCAGTTTTCACAATCTTATGAAACCATGTAGGAAACAGTATATAATATACGTATACTTCTTACTCATGTTACACCAGTTATTGCATCTTTGATATATTTGTGGCAAACCAGACCACTGTATGCCATGGTAGAACTTGTATTCAGTTTGAAATATGTTAACACCTGTGGTGGACATCTTCCTACAAATATAAATGGGAAATTGCATTAGAATTATGCAGATTGACCACTTTTAAGTGCAATTGATATGAGAAATCATACCTACCAGTCTTTTCCCTGTCTTTTCCCCGTGCTCATGCTTGCAAGGAGTCATGAATTTTATTACTTCCAGATATCTCTCAATGTAGCTACTAGCTACATTTTATTCAGAGGACCTTGTTGTTAATGTTGTGTGCTTTCAAGTCATTTCCACCATATGGCAACCATAAGGTGAATCTATCACAGAGTTTTTGAGGTGGAGAGTGTGATGACACTCAAGGTCACCAAGTAGGTTTCCATGGACAAGTGGGGGAATAGAACCCTGGTTTCCAGAGTCATACTCCAAGGGTCAAACCACTACACCATTCTGGATCTCTTTAGAACCCTTTGATACAATGGTACACAATAATTCTCCTGTATGTTGTCTGAAAGTGGAAACTCTACCACTGCCAGAAAAGCAAGAAAAGAATTCAGCATATATCTATTTTAACATTTTAAAAAAATATTATTTATCAAGAATATTTTATAGTAAAATGTAGACATGGTCCTGTAAATGCACTGATCATAAAGCACAAATAGTACAATCCCATTACTCAATCATATTATTCAGAAGTTTGTCTCACTGAGATATATGGAGCTTGCTCCCAGCTAAATGAGTGAAGGGGCAGCAGCCTCATGCATTTAAAATGCTGGCAGTAAAATAATTATCATCTATAAACTATGTAATGTTATGTATATTGAAACTGGCTAGCATCTTGTTCAGTAGTTATAGGCTGGACTTATACACTTGTAACTGCTGGGCATTCATGTTTATGTCATTAATGACCAAACAAGACTCCTCCAATTCCTATATTTTTTAAGCTGACAATGCCCCAACTGAAAGATTGATCGGACACTGCAGATTAGGGCAATGGGAACTGGTGTCTGGACCATTTTCCCCATCACTGGGTGCTTGGAAACAGGCAATTGTGGCAGGATCCCAAGGGGTCTCTCCAGCTGCCTATTTTTCAATGCCCTCCATGACTAGGAGAATGCCACAGGCAGCATTTCCCAGCATCCTGATTTGTAGTGACTCAGAAATCCTAACAGCATCCCAATACATATCAGTCCCAATGAACATCAATTACATTATGCATTGGGTCCAGTTGAGGATCGGTCCCATTGTGTAGGGGTCCCATTGTGCAGTGGTCCCATTTCACAATGGTCGCTTTGCTGGCTCATCTATTTAGTAACATAACAGCAGTGCCTTGTTGAATAGGGATGTTGCAAAACAGCTCAATTGTATTTCCTGCAGATGTAAGTCCACTTATAAAGATGTCAGTCCCCAAGTGAATTCCAGCCAACAAAACCAATATGGCTTGTTTCAGGTAAAATATGCTTACAGTGAGACTACTGATGTGGAATATCTCATTATTTCTTCTCCATAAAGCTTCATAAAGCAGTGTTCCTCCCATACACTTCCCCCCATATATTTCCCACATATAATATTTTTGTAGTGCCAAGGCTGCATCTTAAGCTCAAAGATGTGCACGCTAAAATTCTGATAGCCACTGCTTCTTTACAAAGTGACATCAGAAGACATATGAAACACATCATCCACCATGCTTCCCTCTGTAGCCTTGTTCCTCCAAACTCTGGGAGTCCTGACCTCTTTTTCCAAACACAAAGGAAGCAAAATGTTGCTCATAGATTTCACATTTCTCCTTTCATTCATAAAGTGCTCATGAATATCAGATAGATCTTTGACTCCTCTCTCCAATTACTAGTCCTCTTCTATAGCTAGCATGGACATTTCATATACAGGTAATCAGTAGATTTAATTCATTTCACCAGCAATTCTTAGTTCACTCCTTGCAATTTGAAGTATAATACCAGATTATTGTTCTTCAGCTCAAATCATATGAAGAGAAAATTCACTGAAGTATACAATATCCCTTCATTTATAAAGGCAGGATTTCTGGTATAGTAGTCCCCCTCTAACCATGGGGGATACATTCCAAGACATCCCCCTATAGATGCCTAAAACTGTAGACAGTACCAAACTGGATAGTACCAGATAGTACCAAACATTTTTTTTCCAATACATACATGCCTATGATGAAGTTTAATTTATAAATTGGGCACAGTAAGAGATTAACAACAATAACTAATACCATATTAAGTAAAATAAGGGTCACAGTACATGAACACAAGCATTGCAATACTATGTCAGTCGATCTAATAACCGAAATGACTACTATCAGGATATGTGAAATTTCATCTTATTACTCAGAATGGTGTGCAATTTAAAACTTATAAATTTCTTGATTTGATTTCTTGATTCTTGATTCTGCAATTTTCCTTTTAATATTTTTTTACTGATGGTAACTGAAACCACAGAAAATGAAACTGCAGATAAGAAGGGTGTACTGTATGTATTTTTGTCAGGGACTTGAAATATTCCTGCATTGGAAGACAGTAGGAGTAGATAACTCTTGGGGTTCCTTCCAGATCTACAATTCTATGCTTCTATATACATCTGCTTTTTCATAGCACTAACAATCCACCCATTTTTCCATGGGTGACCTAATTTTAAAAAACGGAGTATGGAATAGTAAGAGGATTTAGCTTGAAATAGTTCCAGTGATTTGTCACAGAGAGAATATGGTGATACTGTAGAGTCTAACACTCACATTTTTCTCTGAAGATAATATTGGCAAAAGCTATCACAATATTAATAACACATACCTGTGTGAGAAAGCTCATTCTGTGAGCACATTCCTTGAGCTTTCTCAGTTGACCATTCCCTATGAATTTGGTAGCTTAGACTATTCCATGTTCTGAATACAGAAGAGCTTCTGAGACCCATGGGAGCATTCCTGCAGAAGCAGAGAAGTGATTTTTGATTTTGCACGCCCTCCTGCAACCAAATGCCAAATGTTCCATCAGTTCCCCAGTCCTCTAGATAAGATATTAAGTGGACACAAACAGCTTCAGGGGGAATTGGTAAAGTGAATTTTCTTTTCTTTTTCCCACTTGCAGAAGTGTCCCTGAAGCAAAAATCCACTTAAGTAATACTTCTCCTGGTAGGGGTGGAAAAAATATTTGTTAACTATTTGTTTCCAGGTTGAAAAATGGGTTTCCCAATGGTCAGAAAACATCATCATGAAGAACAATAGACAAGCAAAAATGTTGTGCAAAGTTCTTCTCCCATTAAACATCCTATAGTGCCATGCAGCAGAAATTATTCTGTGGAGGAAAAAAAAGGTGCTTTTTTTGCACAAAAAACATTTTCTGAACAAAAAATGGGATTCCTGTATAGGAAAGCTGTTTTCTCCACACAAAATGGGGGTTTTCCACAAAAAGATGTTTTTCCTCACAGAATAATTCCTGTGCAACAGTTTGAGAAGGTCAAATACAGGGAGAATATTACAGGAGAAATTTTCATTTTCTCCTACAGTAGAGACAAAAGTACTTCCATTATTCATCCTTGCATGCAAGAATGATTTACATCCCTGCCTTAAGGTGAGAGGGATGCCTGCACCCACTTTATTAAATATTTTGGTGGTTGCTAGAGATGGTTTGCTTTCTTCTTAATTGAAAATCTCTCAATTTAGTTTTGTTGCACTTATCAGAATCATACATCCATAGATTTCATGTCCTTTCTAAGTTCTGCCTTGAGAAGATGATTGTTCCCCTTCTGAACAAATATTCTATGTATTCGTACTATTTCTAGCATACTATGACCAATAAATGTTTCCTAATATAAATGTATTTATTCATAATATGCCCATTGTCTTCCATGGATAAAAATGTGTTTGTGCATTTTTTAAAAATAAAAAATATGACTTTGAAGTTGTACACTTTCATTTGTGTGCCATTCAAAAAGAAAAAAGATATCCAGAGACTGATGTTTTCCTGAATGCTAAGTATATCTGTACTTCATTGATAGCCTTGCAGATCGTGAATGGATAAATTTGTTTTTAAAAAGCTCTAGTTAATTCAAACCTTTTTTTCCATCCCTACTCAAAGAGCAATTTTATTTTATCAGCAATCTTATATGCTGTTTTTTTGTGGGGAGGGGGCAGGAGAACAGAGACCAAGGTTGCTTTTCATGGTTGGCAGGTAAATGGAGAGTGATATTTTGGGACTATTTTCATTAATGAGCCGAACAGGTGACCAACATAGACTTTACCAGGCTGTTAGCTTGTTTGCCAGAGGTTTTATTCTCTGGTGAACAGCTCGCAGTAGCTGTAATTATGTTCTCAGGGATGCTTAAAGAGACAATTAAAACAATTAGTATTATACATGTAACTTAAGCATCCCATTAGAATGTTGTACATTTATCTTCCTAACATTTGAAAAACATCAAATGGGACCAATTATGCACATACTCCAAAGTTAACAACCACAAAGGTCTCTTACTCTAAATAAACCATTCCCCTAAGTGAAATTAGCTCAGTACAAATCCACCTCTACAGAGATTGCAAAATGCACAATTTTGACTTTTTGCAATGGATGAGATCCAAAACACGTTATTTTTCAGCAATGAGCTCTAAAAACAGAACTCATGGAAGTTCTCCAGTTTTCATGTTCAAGTTCATTCCAACTCAGTTTGTGAGCCTTTCCCCTCCATATGAAAATATGTATACATTTGTTTGCATGTTTTTTCAAATTGTTACACATATCTGGTGCACATTTTTCTCCCATTGGCTCAAAGTATATGTGGTTGTGTTTTAAAAATATGCTTTTTTCATGTACATATTTTTCAACTGTAAATAATTAGCCTATTTTTAATTGCTGTTGTGCAAATTATATTGGAGGTTTATCATTATATGAGTTTCTATCAAGCAATTGCATTAAGGTTTACTTTTCTGTATTTATTCACAAAATTCTGTGATGCTTTCTAAAAATCTAGTTTTCAGGGCAGTCAAATTATACACAATAATGAGAAAAAATAATATGAAAACAAATTGTCTCAAATTTAAATTAAAACTTAATGCTAAACAGAATTACAGACGACAATAAGAAAAAAATAAGATGAAAACAAATTAAGCCTCAAAAATCTTTAAATTAAAATTTAATGCTAAATTGAATACTGAAAGTCCTGTAAAGTCTGAGAGGGGAATATTATCCTCATGCCCTGATTGTGAACTTCCTGGGACATCTACTTCACCACTCTGGGAGAGAGAGAATACTGGCTCAAATGGACCATGGATGTGATTCAGCAGAAGTCTTCTTATGTTTGAAAGGAAGTGACTTTTCCTGTGATTGTTGAGGCTGTGCAAGAAAGGTCTTGCTCGTGGTTCTTCCTTCTCAGGATATAGGTTCTGTTAAGAATGATTTCTCCATTACTACTGAACAGTTCTTCTTGGGAAACCCAGGTGAGGCACTTCTGCAAATGCTTAGGAACACTTCCTCCCCAGTACATGCCTTTCGGACTCAGGCCTGGGGGGGGGAAATACCTCCGTTTTGTCTACTACACTGAGGTTGATTTTCTGTTATGTTGTATGCTAGTGCAGGATTTCTAAGGAAAAAAACAACGCATTGGCCACAATGCTATGTCAGCTACTTAGTTAAGTATACTTAATCAAGTAACTTCTCCTGTTCTACCTCACCTCCCCGCCAAATCTAATGGAAACATCAGTCACCTACACTCTGATTGCTGGCACAATGGATTTCCTTCTCGCCATGTAGCTGCTACTGGTAAAGTACACAGGACAGTTATAATTGGTAATCAGATAAACATCCTTCATTAATTTGTTTTAAAAAAACATTTGATAAGAAATAGGAAGTTATTTTCTTATCTTCTCAATTAGTCTCTTTTGGGTGATTTTCCTACATAGCTACTATGTGTGGTACCAGCAAGTTGCAGCAGTCATGCAAACATAAAAAAGGCCTCAATCCAGTTCCAAGCCTTAGCTAGAGTAAACCCATTGAAACAAGGGCTGACTGTTAAGTCAGCACTTTCATAAAGCCAATTCATTTAGTGAATTTGTTCTAGCTGGGACTAGCAATTGGATTTAGACCAATGCTGGCAGTTTTCACAAGTTCCCATCATATCCCAGTCACTTCATAGAGAAAAATTATCATATTTGGGTATGCTGTTCTTGTACCTAATAGTTCATGCTCAGAGTTATGGGAATGTTGCCAAATATCATCCAAGATGCATTTGTACAGGAGACTGAGGCCCTTTCCACATGTGGAGGGGGAAATGGAGGAAAACGCGCTAAAACAGAGCTTACCGGTAGCTGGGTAAGTCCATTGCCATGCGGAGCAGCATGAGCTCGCTGCTCCGCACTCCTCCGGTGTCCAAAATGGCGGCTTCTGGCTGGTGGAGGCTCTCCACCAACCGGAGAAGCTCGCCAGCCGAAAGCCTGCCCCTGTCAGATCTGCAGGCATGCACTAGTGCGCGCCTGCAAATCTGCATTTGTGCATGGGGCTGCATGCTCCATGCTTTTTAAAAACCTCTGAAAAGAGGTTTTTAAAAAACACGCGGTGCCACCAGTTCCGGTTGCTTCGGAGCAGATTGAGGTGCAGAACTTACGATAAAGTAGTCCGCCCCAATCCACTCCACGGTGCAGACGACCTCCGTCAGAGGTCGCTCTGCACCGTTTTAATACTTATCACTGCAGTACATCTTACCTTTTTCTGGCGCTGTGGTGCGGGGATCGCGTGAGCAGCCTCCGGCAAGAGGCTCTCACATCCCTGCTGCTTCAGCTCTGCACGAGCTGGCTGCTCACGCGAGAGCCCCACCTCTTCCTTCCACAGTGCAGCTTGGGAGTTTCCCAGGCTGTGCTGGGGCAGGAAGCGTGACTGGCATGGCTCCAGAGGCTCCGCATGCCAGGTAAGTGCGTGCGGGGCCTGGGAGCAATATGCGATCACGCACCATTTTCGGCTTCCAGCCAAAAATGAAAAGGTGCACGATCGGCACCTGCTAGCCCCTGGAGCATTGAGCGATTGTGAGTGCGTCATGCAGATTGCTCCTCACAATCATACAATGCTCCAGGTGCCCTTTTGCATGGCAAATGCCATGCAAAAAGGGCCCATAATAAGAAGCTCTTCAATTCTTTAGAGTTTTACTGAAGCAATGCTGTCAAGCAGGTTGGAAACAGGAAGTATTTTTTGCTTCAAGTATTCCATGATGAAGAAAAAAAAGAGTGTCATGGGCTTCCAGGACCTACGCCTTTTTCTCATGCCATTTCTAAAGCAAGAGGGCCCCTTGAGCATTGTGTAACTGGGAAGAGCGGTCTGCATGACACACTCCCATTTATGTGATGCTCAAGGGCCTGACACGGACTGCACACACACTTTTTAATTTTCGGCTTAAAGCCGAAAATGCTGCGCAGTTGCGCATTGCTCCTAGGCCCTGTGCACACTTACCTGCCCTGTGGAGCCTCAGGAGCCGGGCCGGTCACGCTTCCTGCCCCAGCACAGCCTACAGCTCCCAGGCTGCACTGGGGAAGGAAAGGGTGGGGAGGGGGTGGGGCGTTTGCGTGACTGGCAACTGTGGTGAGGAAGCAGAAGGGATGTGAGCGCCTCGTGCAAGAGGATGCTTGTGGAAATGCCGCTGCCCCCCACCTCCATGAAAAAGTAAGGTGTGGACAGGTCCCTGGACTCAGACTCAGACTCTGAGGCAGCAGAACCTGCTCTGAGCCCTGACACAGAGACTGCTGTAGTAGAAACTGGAAAGCAGACAGTACCACCACCTGTCCCAGGGACAGAAGTGTCAGCCCCAGCAAGGAGCCCTGCTCACTCTGACATAGAGAATGATCTGGCTGTACCTACCTTTGCCCAGTGTAGACACCAAAAGTGTCTCCTGCATCACTCCGAAGCATCAATTAATCAGGTACCAGCTGTGCTGACCTTAGAGCCTATAAGAACTGAGCCTCTCCCCTCTAGCCTTTGTCAGCAATTAGCTGACCATTTCTCCTGTGCATGCTTCTGTTTGCTGCCCTTGCCTCTGTTTCTGCCTTTGGCTTGTGTTTGTTTTTGCCTGCCTCTGATTTATGGACATTGTTGGGATCCTTATTGCTTCTCATTTGCAAAGCTGTTTCCTTTCTTCAGTAAACTGACCACTTAAGTTACTGCTGAGTTTCTGACCTGTGTTTGTTATCAGTTTCTCCTGGCTGCCAGCCCAGCCCAAGCTTGGACAAAGAGTGGGGCAATTGGTTGTACATTTGTATGTTACTATGGTTCAGGCCTACCTGGTGATAGCACTAGATATCTCTTTTTGATATCAAATCATTTGACCTTTCTCTGCCACCCCACTCCATGTGTTTGCGAGGCCACCAGACAGGCACGTAAACAAGCGTGGCCGGTAAGTGCCGGGCATTCCAAATCCCACTTAGGCAGGCAGATTAACGCCACTCCGTTGCTTCAGGGACCTCTCTTGCAGACACCCATTGCTTAAGCGCGACTCTACACAAAGACACTCGGCCTTGAGCCGATGCCCTTACAATGCCAAGCCATTTGCATACTGGCTACACTATTGTCAAACCTGCGTTAAGCCGATCATGTAAAACATGATCTTTTCCAAAGCTTTGTCCCGCTCCAAACTCGCATTGTTCTCACCAAGTATGACATGGCCTGTAGGCACAATCCACCCTATAAAAACTCCCCGATTCCGAGCCCACCTCGGATCGCTCACTCACCCCAGCTGGACCTCTTGTCCTGTTCAGATCACTCTGGACTTCTATTCTGTCTTGCTGCCATTCTGCCCGGCAAGCTCCCCTCGGCTTCCACGCTGAGCTTTCCTTCTTGCAACCTCTAATCTCTTCAGGACTACAAGAAAAGTTGTCGTATCACCCATTTCCCCCTGAAAACTCTCATTTCCAATTCCCAGTTAGCTGTGTGCTTGCGTTGTCTCATTTGTCATTTGTCTCTTAATAAAGATATCATTTTTACTATTTTAAAACCTGTCTGACTGCTCTTCTGACCTGACCCCGCAGACATTGGGTTACAAGATCCCTGCTAAGTTACCCTCCCTCTCGCTAGCTTAAGAGAGTGTTCCAGTTAATTTCTCCATCTTGTGTTTTTGCTTGGTTATTTGGGCGCCCCTCCCGGGACCCCCAGAGAACAGGGTAACATGTAAACAGATCCTGAAATGTCTGAAATTACATTTACCTTTATCAAGTACAGTTGGCTTTTTTCTGTCTTGCTGGGCACTTTGTGGCCTTCCAGATGTAGTTGAACTGCAGCTCCCATCATCTCCTAACATTGGTTTTGCTGACTAGGTCTGAAGGGACTTGCTGTCCAGTTTCCTACTACTGGTGTAGAGTAAAGGCATTTCCAATGGAAATAAGCTGCCACCTTACAACATGAAAAAAATTGTTTTCCTAATATGGAAATATTACGCTCTATTAGCTTTAACTTGTAATAGATATAAAAATGCCATATACCTATAATCTTTTCATAGTTAATTCATGATGGGAAGATCACTCACATAAATATATGACTACTCCTTTGCATTATGTACCAGAAGGAATATGGTGAATATTTTGTGTATTGTGCTCCTAGTTTACTCAGAGCAACAGTGAGGCCTAATACTGTCATGTATGTCCTAAAATATCATCAACAATTCAGAGAGAACACATAACAGGGAAGCCAATGCAGAAAAAAATCTCTCAAAGTAGGATGCTTGGAAGTTACAAGTGTGTCTATATTTAAGATTTCAGGTGTCAAGAGAATTCTCAAACTATACCTCGTATTTGGGTCAGTAAAAACTATATACTTAAGCTGCATCTGTGAGAGCTTTTCCAGACATTACTTTTGTTTTATTGGGATGAATCGTATGAAATAAATTTTTAATGTGTAAACTAAAGGAGCTTAATTTCTGTTGATTAGCAACTTCTTTCATCTCTGAGATTTGAGAATGTAACTCTCTGGTGAATATGCACAACACATTTGGTTCATTACTCATTCAAGCTGCCATTCAAAACTTGCAAGTGAAAAATAATAATGGGATGTCTAAATTGAACTTTATTAACAAAGAAGACATTAAATATCTTTTTATACATTTAGCACTGGGAGGAGTGCTAGACCATATTGTTGTGAGCTGAAAACTAATGAATATTGAATTGGAATAAGAGCTGTGCTAAATGATGCATTTAGTACTTTCCAAAGTCTGTTATTGTACTGTGGTGTTGTTGTTGTTGCTGACCAGAATTCTGCTGGGGAGTTATGTGTATATCCACCATAGTTATGTGACTTCCAGCTTGACACCTAATTCTTGTTTATTGGAAAGCAGCCACTGCAATTTATGGGGGGGGGCTTGTACAGTCCTTATGTGTCCCCTAAACTTGAGAATACAGAAAGATCGTGAATACCAAACAGTTATGATTAATTCTAGGTTATGCATCCATAACTTCACAAATCCACAAAAGTGAAACCCCTAACAAGATGGTGATGGTGATGATGCAAATAGCAATGAACACCTCCTTGTTTGATCACTGCATCAAAGCTGCGATTGTCTGTATTCTGACACATTGCCTACCAAAATCAAAAGCTCATATTTTCATATAAAACATCTTTCATACTAAATATCCTTTATTTTTTTACTCTCATTTTCCTAGAGGTTATTTGCTAACAGTGGAGTTGATTTACTATGTAGGGGAGACAGAGTCTTAATCAAAAGTGGTTAGATTTTTAGTCCATCTATTGCTTACTTGAACACAAGCTTTGGAGCATCTGTAATGTGTCAGCTAAGTCATTAAAAAATTAGATATTGAAAATTGTTCAGTGCTTAAAAAGCAATAATCATGTAATCATCTTCCAATTTTTTTCCACTACTCTTCACTATTCTATGAGGAGTAGTTATTAGGTAGAGAGTGCAGTGTAATGGTTTGAGTGTTGGACTACAACCCTGGACAATAGGGTTTGATTCTTTGCTTGGATGCAACCCACACTGTCAGCCCCAGAAAACCACATGATAGGTTCACCTTAGAGTTGCCATAAGTCAGAAACAGTTTGAAGGCGCACAACAATAACAGTTACTAGGTAGTAGTAGCCACAGAGGTAGCAATCCTCTCCATGTGTAAACAAGTATAGGATTGTGCTGTAAGTCTCCTGGGTCCTCAAGTAGTTATAATTGATCTTATATGTGAAAAATGCTGAAATAGTTCTTATGTTAGACTTTGAGTAAAAACAGCACAGAATATTGTGGCATTTTTAGTAGCTGGAGCTTGAGCAAATGGCTTTTTAGACTGCAAGACCTAGAATCTCTCATTGGCCAGGATGCCTAAGAAATTCTCAGAGATGTTCTCCAATTTTTTTCAAGGCTTTGGCCAGAACCATTCTTTCAGATAAATATACATGAACCCAGTACTTATGGGTACTAGTGACTACCAAATTTAATCAGTTAATAAGACCCAATTAATGTGGATGTTCCTACTACAACCTAGTAGCCATTGGTGAGAAATAGGAATGGCAAGATCCATAGTGCAGAATCTATAAATCTAAGATAGGAAAAGTGTGCCACTGGTTACATGTGCCTGTCTTAGGCTGTTTACCTGGCCCTCTGTCCTTTCAGACTGACCTATTTGTTATCAGCTCTCCCATGAAATTCATCTCCTTGAGGTCTCCAGGAATAGCTATAGAGTTTTTAAATAGGCTTCAAGGTGCTTCTCCCCACTTTAACATTTTTGTAGCCCCCTCCCTGAGACTCCTAGGCCAGAAAACTGGCCACCAGACCTGCTCCAGTTCCTGTTGTTCTTGCCTTCAAATTAACTTCAGCTAATAGTTCATAGCTCCATGAAGCTAGGTCCCCCACACCTCTGTCAGCTGAGAAAGGAATCTTCTTCCCTTGCTAGCTGAAAGAGCACATGTCTCTGTGCAGGCAGGCCCCCTGCACCTCTCTTGGCTGAGGAAGGAGTCTCTCTCTTTCCTCAGCTGAGACAGGAACATGAAAACCAGCTGCATGGACCCACGTGTCTCTTTCAGCTAAGATAGGAAATGCACACTCCTACCTTGGCCAAGATTGCTGCCTAGCAGCCAGGCTTCCCAATGGATTTAGCACCCAGGAAAAGGGTTGCTTGTGGGAGGTCAGCATAGGCAGTCTGGTCCCCAGCTCCCCTCACATTTGTTCACGGAGCATCCAGCAGAGTGATTCTGTGGGAGCCAGCAGCCTGGCATGAGGAAGAAGGCAAGAAAAAAGCAAGGGAAGACTTTGGTGTTCACCATGTGGTTCTTCATTCTCCAGCTGGTCCTGGTGCTTGAGGGGAACAAGCTAGACCTCAATTTGTGAATCTTCCATTCAGTTACTCTCCCCTCTGCAGGGGAACAGGTGAGCAGGAGAATGGGGAGGAATTTTTTGTTTTTGGATCATGGGTAATCAAAACCTGTGGATACCAGCCTTGTGGATACAGGGGACCTACTCTACTTATTTTTCCTTTAAAATCTTCTTTACAACATTCTCTACCACTGTTAATAATGTCCCCATCTATCCTGTGAAGGCAGCCAAAGTCTTGGCTTTATTTTTGACTCTCTGTTGCCTTTTGTTCCTCAAATTGAGGCTGCAGAATCATGTCAATTTTTTCTTTATAACACTGCCAAAATCATATCTTTTCTTTCTGCTTTCTGTGCTAAGACCTTAGTTCATGCCTTGGTCATTTCCTGCCTCGATTATTGTAATCTTCTTCTGACTGGTCTTCCGTTATCTCACTTTAGTCATCTGGTTTCCATTCAATATGTTGCTGTTAAGATTATCTTTTTGGTCCATCATTTTGATCATGTTACTTCACTTTTGACATGTCTTTACTAGTTATCCTTTTTTTCCAGGATTCAGTACAAGCTTCTTGTTTTAACTTTCAAAGCCCCACACAACACAGCTCATTGCTATGTTTCATTCCTTACTATTTTTTTCCAGCCTGTTTGAGATTTGCATTCCCTGAACATTTATGGCTACTTCTTCTCTTGTTATTTTTAAATGGCATTTAAAAATTTACCTCATTTATAGCCAAACAGGAGCACAAATACTTATTTGGGAGTTAGATATGCAGGGCTATATGTATGACTCTGATAGTCCAGCTAGGTCACATCTCCTACCAATTGCCTTCTAAAATATTTTGCTTTTATTTTTTTCAGAAAAATATCCAAGTCTTAATTCAGCCATGTATATTTATAGAACTCAGGTAGATTCTTATTGCATTGCCTTTTGTTTCTCAATATATCCCCAAATGTCTATATACTCACACCTTTTCAATCATTTTTTTAAACAGTTTATTTTAAAAGAAAGAAAAAATAGAAATGAAGACTTTGGCCCTTTTCGCACGGGCTTTCCCGGGCGAAATAGCCCCGTGAGCCGTGCGGGAGTGGGAGCGTTGCTCCGCACGACGCACTCCCACTTCCGGCGCTCTCACAGGGCTGCAGCGGCGCGAGCGCGGGGTTTTTGATTTTCGCTTTCAAGCGAAAATCACCCCGCGTCCGCGCAACGCTCCCGGCGCCCACACGCACTCACCTGTAGTGCGGTGCGTCGGGGAGGCGGCCGGGTCGCGCCTCCTTCCCTCCGCCCGTGCGGAAGGAAGGGGCGGGGCGGGGAGCTAGTGCGGCGGATGTGAGAGCATCCTGCTTCGCACGGGCGGGGGGCTGCTCGCGACAGCCTCCCGCTCGCGTGCGCGCGTGCGGGGGGCGGGTGCGACTGTCGCTCGCGCCAGGAGCAAGGGACAGTCGCGCCTGCCCCCCCGTGCGCGCGCGCGCTATCGGGAGGCTGTCGCGAGCAGCCCCCCCCCGCGCGCCAGGAGCGAGCGACAGTCGCGCCCGCCCCCCCGCGCGCGCCAGGAGCGACGGGCTCCTTTCTTGCGCGTGCGGGGGGGATGGACTCGCGAGCCGCCGCCGCCTCCGGGACGGTGCCGTTTCCCAGCTGGTTCCTTCGGCTGCGGAAGGAACCAACGGGGAACCGGCAGGCTCCCGAACTAGGCTTTTCCCGCAAGCCGCCCGCCCCCGCTCGCGCAAAAAGCCTAGTGCGAAAAGGGCCTTTGTCAGGCTCATTCTGGGTCAGTTGTAAACATATTTTAATTAAATGAGCATTTGTAAGACAACACCAATGAAAAGCCTTAAACGGATATGGTGTAAGTACTTGCTTTAACGTGAGTTTGGTGTTATCAGATGGATACACAGAATAAATGGTTATAGACATACCTCACTCTCCTAAGCCATCTGATATATAAAAGTCAAAGTTTGTCTGTGTCAGGCAGGCGAAGACCTCATATGATTGGCTGTGTCAGGTGAGAAGACCTTATATGATTTGCTGCCTGTGGAGATTCTATGGAATCTTGGAGTTGGCAGTACAGGGAACAGCCTTTAGAATTCTTATCCGGAGAGCTCTTGAGCCTGGCCAGTTGCTATGGAGATGAGTCCTTGCAGCAAGAAGGAGGAGGCAAGTGTATTCCTTCAGAAACCAAACCTCTGTATATTAACAACTCTAAATACAGATTGGATTGGGGAATATGGGGAAAAGTTACAGGCACTGGACAAGGCAGTTTGGGGAATTAAACACACAGGATATCAAATCTGTGTATTTCAACTGCATCTAACTATTTAGGTAAGGTAAGGTGATTCCTAAGGTATTTCTAACAAGTCTTACCTATGAGAAAATAAAATCCTGGACAATGCCAGGTAAATGTGCTAGTTACTTATAAGAATTGCAGGGTCTTCAGCTTCACTGTAACAATGGTTGGTTCATATAACTATCTTTGAGTTAGAACCACCATGAGCAGACTGATTCCCTGAAGTTTTACCTGACACAATGTTGGTGGTGACACATCCAGAAGGTATAATATCCTTGTAAAATCTTAGAAAACATATAATTTTCAGGAATGGTAGGCTGAAGTAAAAAACAAAAACTTTTCCATGAAGGGAAAGACTCAGTCTGCTTGTGGCAGGGACTAGGATCCAGAGAAGGCTTGCAAATGAAGGAAGATAATGATTTTTGTAAGGTTTCTTTTCCATGTCCCATAGGATTGGAGATAGTTCATTATGCTCTACAGTAGCTTTTTTCTGGTCTGCAGTAAGATGGATTAATCTATGAAAATTGTTGCCCTCCAATTATTTCTATTATCAGTAGATAGTGAAAATCTAGACTGAGCTCATTGTGTATAAGCAGAAAAGTACCATTTTTTTCCCTCTTCTTCATAGATTTCAAGTCTCAAAACATGGTTCTATGAGATCACTCATTGGTAGTACATCTACCACTTGCATATTTCTGACTCTGACAGTAAGGAAATCAAAGTAGATAGTGAATGTTCACAAATTTTGGAAAATCTTAGCTTCACAAAAAGGATTGAGCGGGTACTAAAAACATATATAACAAAATTATTTTCATAGTGGATGTAATCACAAGTCAGTCACAGATTAAGAGTCAAAGAAATAGCTTTTGTTCAATGATCTCATTTGACCACATTCCAACTTAACTGAATGAAGTTGCTGAAACAGTGAGACTTGTTTTGCATTAAATTAAGAACAGCCTTGCTGGATAAGCCCAAAATCTTACCTACTCCAGCATTTGATTCCTTCAGTGGCCAATGGGATGCCTGAAACATGTTCATAAGCAAGACATGAGTGCAAGAGCATACTTCCATTTGCATTCTCCAACAACTGCCTCTGATAATGAAAAGAATATGTATCTATCAAGGCTAGTAACCATTGACAGCTCATATCTAGATGTACTTTTACGGGTAACTTTTGAACTTGGATTTTCATGTAAATTTCACAAAATTAGAACATCATCCCCTCCCTCCTCCTTTCCCAATAAATAAGGATGGAGCCCAAGAACTCGGGCATTTTTTTTCTTTTTATTTTGTGTTCTAACAGAACTTTAGTTGAACATTGAGTATGTGAACATATGACAGTTCCTTTACTATTTCTCACACAGAGCTGTTTATAGAAGAGGAATATTTGGGTGGAATGTTTCTGAAGCCAAAAATGGCCTGCTCCAATTATTTTGTGTCTCTATCTCTCACACACACTCAATTTATTTCTCATTTGTTTGTTTTTATTCAATAATATGACAAAGCATTATAAGAAAATCTTTCCTTTAAGTAGTGTGATATCAATATCAAACAGTATCCATCAATCCCTGAATCATGCTATTCAAAGTGCTTAAATCTACATGAAAAATAGAAGAAAAAAAGTATTCCTGTTGGGACTTTTAGAAAGGAAGAAAAAGAAACCAACCCTGCTAACACCTACAATGTGATTGTGGTCAGATTGCAATGTCTTCTACTTACTTCACAACCCAGAAGCAAGTGGCAAAATATAAAAGAAAAGACCAGTGTTCTGATTTACCTTTCACTGGGTATTTCAAGGGAAGGATCTGAGATCTGGAATCTTGTCAAAGGCCATTAGAGAATACCTGGCAGGTGTCTATAATAAATAACCATCAGCCTTAAAATTAAAAGAATAAACTGTGCAAAGTGGCTTTCAAAATTGTTTCAATCTTGGCAGCTTTATTTGCTTGGTGTGATTTTATTTGGCACAGGTGTCCAGTTTTTTTTTAAAGGGAGAGGCAGAAGGGAGCACACCTGACAAAATTAACAGGTTATTAGAAAAGGACCTGAGTGGCTTGCCAAAGAAATAAATATCATCAGGGTAAATGAAAGTCAATGCACAACCTAGAGCTCTTTGATCATGGTTTGTGGATGCTTCCTTTGTCTTGCTAGTTACAGCATGAGATTGGTTATTCATCAAATACAGCTGAAGCCCACAAATGCCCCTAGACTGCAGGTTACATACTGTTTCACCACATTCTGTCTTATCCAAACCAAAAAAATATCAATGAACTTTTTAAAAGGATGACAAGCAGAGCAAAACACACAATATCCATTTGAGTGGCCGTGACTGCTCAGCTGTTTAGGAAGACTCTTTCCAACAGATGTGAAACAAATCTTTTCAAACAGTTGTTTCCAGTGGTTATATTGTTGCATTCGTAGTGCAGAATGAAAACAACAAAAGTCTGGACATTCTCTTTAGGTGTGCATTAATTGACATCACTGTTCTACTGCATCAGTTTACACTTTTGGAAATGTGCTCCCAATAATCTAGTGCTATATTAATCAAATATCCTAGTGTCATTCCCCCAGATGTTCTTATATGAAAGATAGCTGTTACACCAGTATATGTAGTTATTAATGTTGATTGTGTTAGCATTGAGTGAATGAGGAGTTAAATTGTGACTCTGTTAATGTCTATGACAATCTTTCATTGAATTGAATATGAGCAAAATTCACTTCTGAGGTTTATGCAAAGAATAATTCCCAAAGCCAAGATGCATGCTCTTTCTATAACTTTTTAAAGATGAAATCATACATTTAAAATAAAACTAGTTTATTTTATTCAATAACATTAATTGTTTCCAACATTTCTGGGTCTGATTTAAATATTAATCTTGTATAAAATATTGATGTTTGTTGGTATTTACTTTTGCAACCTCCTGAGATCTCCGTTAAACAACCTTGGAATTTAAAACAACTTCTAAATTATTATTACAAGCTTTAAAAATAAAAATGAATAATAAAGAATGCTAAGTTCTCATACCCTCCAACTCTCCTGATTTGGCAGGGACAGTCCTGATTAATCCTTTGTCTCCCACTTTTTCAGCTGCTTTGAAAATGTTCCAGTTCTTCTCTTCCTCTCACTTTTTCCTCTTTGTCCTCAGCTTACTTCAATTGTTGAAAACTGAGTTCAAAGTGTAGAAGTAGTTTATACTTGGTTAATTGAACATGGGGTAGAGGAGGGTAGGAGAGGAATCTTGCCCTCCACAGTAGGCTCAGGCAAAAGCAAACTGCTGCAAACCTCTCCAAGTTTGTGTTTTCCTCATTAATAACTTTTGATATCTTGACTACACTGTGATGATGCTTGGCCACATGTGTCCCAGTTTTTAACTGAAATGTTGGAGGGTGTGAGTTCTGGATGTATCTGTGAAAAGAAAAGGCGATGACTAAATTTTAATATACATGAGGACTCAAAAATTGGCTGCAAACAAGTATTTTCATACTTCTTAACAGACAGCATTTCTTTTTGTAATACAATGTGACAAACTATATTAGATTCTGTCCTTCTGCTTTCCTTTGGTTTGGAAGCCATCACCATAAATCTCTGTGGGATTTAGTGCACTTCAGTGCCTATTGCCTTACTTGTCTGACAAATGTAAATAATCTCATTTGAAGAATTTAAAGCAAGAAAAGAAATCTATGAAACCCCCCGCCCCACAAAAGGAGGGTGGAAAGAATCACAAACACATCCAACACTTTCTCAGGAAGTGAATGAATCAGAGTCAACATGTTTTCTCTCTATCAAAGGAATATAGTCAACTCATAAAATAAAACAGAAACCCTCCTTTTTTTTCCTACATCTTCCATAGTGGTCATAGTGGTTATTGTGAAACAAGTAATACAGACTGGGGAGTTTTGTTTTTTTTTTCACAACTATTTACTATGTGAAATGTTAGACAATTAGACCATCTGTAACTTCACTCAGTGTGGTGCTATAAAAAAGGTGAGGTAAGGGATAGGGTGCTGCAGTGGTATCATAAATGAAGAAAGGGCTATGAATTTTCGTTAGGGTCCTCCTAAGAACAAGTGCTCACATTCACACCCACTCACACACCCCGGTGAATTGCTGCATATGTAGCCTCTGGGTATCAGGCTAGGCAGACCAACAAAACAGATAGTGCATCTGGATTCAACAGAGTTTTGTCCAAGCATTCCAAGAAATGTTAAAAAAAAAAACCAAATCAAACAACTTAAGCTATACTAATGAAGCAAAAAGTTTTTTCCTATACAGCAGTCTCTTCATTCCTTTTCTTTTTTAAAAAAAATGTAAATATACAAATTCCAATGACATATAAAACAAAGTCAAAATGTGAATGGCAAGAGACATGGATAAAACAGGAAGACTGATGCTACAAAGGAATTTTGCAAAAAACATATGTACAAGACCCTGTTTTTCCTCATATTTCATAGATTGTAATGCATGTGTAACAGCAGCAGTCGAGGATGTAGTTCCAGGCACCAGACTGCAGATTTTGCTTCTACACAAGGGGGCCAAATTCCCCCTTGCACTGATGTCACCAAATGACACTTGAGATACTGGTTTCCCGTGGTAAGAGTGGCAGTATAGCACTGTTTGTATGAGCCTCATCAGGATTTGGCTCTCGGTTAGTTTTTGTCTGTGGCCTCTGCCCATTAATAAGTGTCATAGGGATGTTGCAGTACGTATGCTGGTTACCTATTGAGGTAAGAGGCAGGGTGCCAGTAGGAGGTACGTCGTATTCATAGCTTCGATAATAGTGTTTCTGGCGCATCTGGGAATGGTATGTGTTATGAAAGGTGGAGCGCAGGTCAGGATGGGCAGTAGCAAGAGCAGTGGAGGTAGCAGCAGCCATAGAAATTGCTGAGACTGTCTGCAGTTCCCCAAAGGGCCCCTGCTCACTAACATCTAAAACCTGCTCATGTGTGATGGGTTCTATCCTCTTAAAAGGCATTTCATACTGTAAACGTTTCCAGAATTTGGAATTCAACTTGTTGCATTTTGGGCCATGCCATTTAATGACAGTTAAGAGCTTGATGGTATGCTTCAGAGCCTCAACCTCCTGGTAGTTCATAATTCCTCGGAGTTCGCTGCATTCAATGAGTATCACTTTAATTTCTCCTGTAACCAACATGTTTCGAAGTCTTGTTTCCAGTTCAAAGATACTCCAGCCTCTTCTCACCACATAATTTGGAGTCATGACAATGATCAATCGCTTGCTTTGGTCTACACATCTTGCCACATCTTCTATGTATGCTGCAAAGCAAAACAGCAGCTCAGAATTAGCTAAAATGTAAACCTGAAGTTTTAAATAGTGTGCAGAGATGAGAAATAACTTGTACATTAATGTGATTGCATACATTCCATATAGTTTTGCAAATAACTATTTACCTGGTTACCTGTGCTACCTAAAATTTCCCCCTTCCCTGGAAAAGGAAGCCAAATATCTACCTCAGGAACTTTTTGGAATGAGCTGCTTCCTTCCAAAAACAAAGCAGGGAACAGCCTTTGTGTGCTTCATAGGCCATCTCCGAACTACACTGTTATAGTGCTATTATTCCTCTTTAAACATCCTGTGGAATTCTGGGGCTTGTAGTTTATTGAGGCCTTCTAAATGCCCCTCCCTAAACTACAAACCTGAGGATTCCATAGGATGTTGAAAGTGGAAAAATAGCACTATAACAGTGTAATGTTGAAATGGCCATAAAGAAGAGCCTCTCACTCAAAAATACCAACAGTGCAACATTCTAAGCTTCCTTCTATGTCTCATTTGCTTTTAGTAAGGACAAAGGACAAAGACTTTGTCTGAAAGGACAAAGATTTTAGTCTGTAGAAATGTGTAGTTGCTTCCAAGGAACAATCTATTTGATCTTTCCTAAGCAAGAGGGGAAAAGACCTATCTACATCCTCCACAATTTAAGTGCAGAAACAAGGTCATGGAGGTTTTATGCAATGTAATGATGAATTCAGTTTTCTCTATCAGTGTGGCACATTCCTTGTTCTCAGGAGATGCAATACAGTCCATGAAGCATGTGTTGCAGGGCCAGTAGGATGTAAGGTAGAAGGGTGTTAAATATTATAATCAAGGTTGATTATTGACATTATTATTGATTATTTGTTTCAAGAGAACATTTGCTATCATTCTAAACTGTGTGGTCTATAGGCTTCATGTAGTTTGCAAACGCCTTGAATCCCCTGAGCCTCCCCATCACTAAAAAAATTTTGTTCCTGAAATGGGGAATTGAACTTTCAGAAACTTCCAGGGGGCATGATTGTCCATTTGTAGGATATTTGCCTTCAGAACTTTTTGGGGCCCAGGATACCCTTTTAAAGAAACTGGTTTTGATAAAATGGACAGGTAAGGCCTCTTCCAGGAGTACAGGGAACTGCAAATGGGGTGATTGAAGTCTCCAGACTCTCTGTGTCTTCCTACCCCTGTTCTGGCCACCAGAACAGTCAAGTTGGACAGTAACTTTAATTTAGAGGCTTTCTGTCTCACCCATTTAAAGATTTTTCAGTGGGCTGTATCACTTCACACTGCAGGTGGGGCCCACATAACCAAGTACTCTCATAAATAACCCCCTTCTGCCCCATGGAAAACATGTTAGGAAAATGGTTTATAACTCGGCTTCTCTTCACATTATTTTCTATGTACAAGGAATACTGTTTGTCTTTGTTGTTGCTGTTCAATGGAAGAGCGCTGAAAACAAGAGAAAGATCTCTCAATTTAGTCACCTATGTGTCATCAAAATATACATTTGAGAGACACTTTTTTTAAGTTCATGAAACTATGAAAGTGACAAAATTATCACTTTGCAGAACATGCACATATACAAAGAAGCGAACAAAATGAACAAGTGAAGAAATGTGAAAGAGAAAACACAGAATTAATATCTGGTATATAGCAGTCTGCTTTGTGAACCCATCACTTCATAGACTGACAGTTCTGTTTTGATTCCTCTCTAAGTTCTTTGATTTCTAATTTAAATCTGTTTAAAAAGAACACTGCCTTGAAATCTATCTGTGGATTACAGTATTTTTAAACAAACATGTTTTATTGTTGTGGGAAAGGTTTGTATTGATCTGTAGTTGACAAACAGATTCTTATGATTTACACCATAGGGCACAGCATTGCACAGCCTTATTTGTTTATCTACATATCCAGACCTAACTTCAGACAGCAGAGGAGGATAAAATATGATCATATCCCATCTAGTCCTGCTTCTACTTCTGTGAGTGCAAGCTGATCTCCAATTCCTAGGAATATATGTGCATTGGTAAAGTCTTACCCCGGCTGGATGTGGGGAGAAGGCTATCTTTTCTTCATGGGTATAACATAAGCACTTTCTGAACAGAAAACAATTTTCCCGTGCAGAAGACTTTTTCTGTGCAGATTTTTTTAAAAGATAAATGCTTTTTTCTATGCATTTTTTCAGTGCATGAAATTTGTTTTCTGTGCAGAAATGTTATTTTCTGTGCATGAAATGTTGTTTTCAATGAAAAAAAAATGTCTTTGTGTAAAATAAGCACCAGCTTCTAAGATCTAAGATTCTTCTCATCAGGGTTTTCTGACTCCTAGAAAACCTACTTTTTGCTAGAAGTTATGGACAGCAAATCATCAACTTGTCATTAGTTTTCATTTAAAAAAAATAGTAATATGATTTGACCTGATGCATCTCCACCAGCCCTTTGGTGGAAAGACTGATTCAGCTGTGCATCCAGTTGTGCATAAGCTTGCACAAAATTGCCATTCAACCCAGATTTGCATAGTACTATTGACGTACAACTCTGCACATGGAGAGTGGTGCACAGCACAACTCTCCATATGCAGGGTTGTGCTGTGCACCAGAATGTATTATTAAGACAGTAAATAAACTTTACTACAATATATCATGAAGCAGGTTTAAAATAATATCTGAACATTTCACATATATGCAAAACATCTTGTATGTTAATATTGTTTTGCAGTATACTGCACACAAGAAATTAAAACTTACTTCCAGTTGGAATCAGGTCTCTATCTGGAATGAACAATTTGTATCCATAATGCTTTTCAAGCATATCTGGCAAGATCTCAAGAGCAAACCGTTCTTCTTCCCCAGTTTCTTGGTTCCACTGGTCGGGGTCCACTTTGGTGTATGACAGGTATGCATCATAATCTTTGTTATCTGTAAATATAAAGGAGTGGGGAAGAAAGACAGAAGAAAGGAAGTATACAGGCTTGATCTTCCCACAGACTTCCGCTCATTTCCTCTTTTACAGTTCTCCAGTCTTCTGCCACTTTACCTATTTTACCTCTTTTCCTCTTCTGTCCATCTTTACCACCTGTCTGTTTTTGTTCTATTCTGTGTATAGCCATTTTATGATTAAGGAGGGAAAAGGCATGCTTCCAACTGCCAGTAACTTGCAACTATATTCCTGATCCTGTTCTTGGATTAGCAAAACCATAGACCATGTTCTTGGTTAGTTTTTTTAAGTTGAGCCCACAGAGTTGAATGAGTTTTGTTCCCTCCCAAAAATCACAGCCCTGGTTTGGTGTAAGCAAAACGAAGACAACAGCACATTTTTGAGACTCCCAAGACTTATTTAAACCTGAAGTCTCTCAACTGAGAACTTGCAGCTGATTTTTATTTCTGTGCATAACTTTGGAAAAGCTCATGTTTACCTTCCAAAGATTTATATGAACATCCATGCATTTAACATGCAACATGCTCAAAAGAAATTAACTGAGAATATTTATTTGTTTATGTGTGTAATGAGGTCAAGGCACGGAGAAGACTCTTTTCTATATATTACAAATTAAAGCCAATAGTCCCCCCGTTTCAAGACTGCATGTTTTAGTGTGTTCTAACAATCAGGTCTTAATGAGATTCAGAACTTCTGTTACCATTAGATTTGAAATAATTCCCCCAGAAACGTACTCCCCAAATGTCCTGATTTGTCAGGGACAATCCTGACTTCTATCATCTGACTTTTCCTGCTGCTTCTAAAATGTCCAGGTTTTTCTTTCCACCTCCCACATTCCCTCTTCATCCTTAGCTTACTTCAGTTACTGCACATAGAGTTCAAAGTGCAAAAGGAGTTCCCAGTCAGCGAGGAGAGGGAGGCTTAGAAAATTGCCCCACTCGGGGGGCTCAGGGGTCTGATACATCTTCTCTTCCCACTCTTTCTCAGCCTTTTCCAGAAGTAAAACTAGTTTAGATCAGTGTTAGCTCAGCATTAGCTTGGCCCCATGTCCTGGTTTTCTTCTGTGAAATCCTGGAGGCTATACTTGAAGGGACATATGCACAGAGAGAAACCACAGAATACAATTCAGATCCAATCTGAAGTTTCAAATTTTGATTTAAACAAATCAGGTAGGGAGTGATAGTATGAGACTCCCAAACACGGTATAACAAATACAGAAAGGAGCAATGATGAAGTAGGAGATTGGCTCATCTATTTTGGGGGAGAGGGGGACTAACCAAAAGGTTAAGGATCACCTTGTCAGTGCTTTTAAATCCAACACAATCATCACTGGAAATCTTGAAAACATAGAATTAGGACACCAACATTTCAAAATGTGAATGAGATTTTTTTTTCAGAATGACTGCATCCATTTTTTCAGGTGTAGACTTCACCTAAACACTATTTCACTGGATGTAAGTGTGTGGACTTGGCCTAGAATGGCAGGTTATAAATACTGTAATGAGTTTTTTTTAAAAATGAGCACAAAGATACAAATCATCCTTTTTATTTCTTTATGTTTGTATTTAAATGAATCCAGTTTGCTGTATCAAGGAGTTTTGTTTTGATCAGAATATGAATTGAGTGCCCTTACTTATATGATGGAATGAAAGAAGCCATCATTAATTTTCATTAAGGGGTCAATAATGCCAAGTGCTCTGGAACTAATTCAGTGGAATAAGAGGTCACATTTTGATTTTTGTTGCAAAGAAGGTAGGGAGAAATCAATGGCAAGAGTAATGAAATGTTAACATCCATCTAACTCTCTAGACAGCATTATGTACAGGCTATAGAGAATATCAATTGCTTGTAAAAGAGGTCTGATTGAATATCCTACTGTGCACCATACATAATGTTGGAGTAATTCAGTGCTGACTTTGGCTATTTACCAGCAGCACATCTTTTCCTCACTTCATTCCTTTTACATATCAGACACAACTTTTTTTTTTAAATAACACACTAACTTTAACAGTGCTGCTGACAATTCTTGATATGAAAAGCAACACATAAGCACTATAGATGTTACTGCTAGATGTAAAGGAAAAGAAAACTCTTCCCATGATCAGTGTACTATTTGGAGGTATCTGCCAATGTGAACATGCAGAGCTTTCTACAGGAACAGGTGTTTAGAATGCAGACATTAGAAGTAGGGCTGGTGGAGGATAGAAAAAACCAGAGGTGTTAGGTACAGTTTCACTGACTTTTTTCAAATTTAGTGTTCGGAAATGCAATAACTTAGTATTAAAGAGTTGGAAATGTTTCAGAGAACAAGACTCATCAGGTTAGATGTTTCTTCATCTGTCATTCATCTATCCTGACCTCTTTGTGATATAAACTGATACTCAGAGATCCCATACATCTTCACTTTCCACCATTTCTCTCCCAGTTTTTTCTAGAAGTAAAACTAGCTTAGTTCAGCATTCTAGAGAACTCTCCTGTGTTCATGGACTTCCTAGTTTAGTTTGTTTCTTGAGCCACTAGTGTCTGCTCCTTAATCAGGATTCCTAGTTACTGCATCAGCTCTCCATCATTTATTTCTGAACAGGTCAGTTTGGAAGAGAAGGTTATAAGCATTTCTGAATCTATGTCTATGACCTCAATGTGATCTGCACCTCCCTCCAACAAAATATTACTGTAGAGAGTAATCATATCCTGGAGTTCAATCAGTTGGCTAGCACTCTAAAATCATTCACCAGAGCAGAAATCATGACTGCACTGGTGGAAGAAAAAGTAACTCATAGCTTATTTATTAATATTTATTTTAAGGGTCACTGTGTATAGCAGATGTAAACACCCAGGTTGTTAAAACCTGTTTATAAATTCACAAGAAGGGGGCCTAGTGGCAGGAAATTTTACAATGAAGCAGCCAGTATTGAGATAGCTCTGTTACTTGTGACTTCTAGCTTGGTGGTTATTCTGATGGTCTAGAGCAGTGGTTCCCAACCTTTGGGCCTCCTAGTGTTTTGGACTTCAGCTCCCAGAAGCCCCAGCCAGCTTGGCCAACAGTAAGGAACTTGGGGAACAGAAGTCCACCACATCTGCAGGACCAAGGTTGGAACCCCCTGGAAGGAAGTCAAAACTGGTTGGTATCCAATGAAATCTGCAGAAGAACCTGGAGGCACTTGTCCAGTAAATGGACATTTTGTCCAGTAAATGGTTTGAAAGGGAAGTTTTGAAGTTAAAGTAGCCCTTGAAGAACCCCCTCAAGAGCTTACATAGGCCAAAACACTTTTTTTAAGTAATGAAAACAGCCATATTTTGAACATAGTGAGATATATTACCACTTTCTTCTTGTGGGTTAGAGAGCAAGGCCTCAGGCATTAATTTTAACAGCCAGGCAGGCCTGTAGGAGTAAACAGTTCCTTCAGATAACCCTATCCTAAGCCATTTAGGACTTTAAAGTTAAAAGGGAAAATTTTGAGTGGTTGCCGAAGTGTATTTAAGGCTCTTCTACAATAGCTCTAGAGGACTGGGAAAAAGCACGGACAGTGAATTTGAAATTCACAAAATGTATTGCCCGTAAGGAAAATTATTATAAAATGTTTTACAGGTGGCATATGACCCCCACAAAACTAGATATATAAAAATATATCTGATAAATGTTGGAAGTGTGATGAGGGAATAGGTACTTTCTTTCATGTCTGGTGGACATGTAAAATGGCCAGAATATTTTGGAGGGAGATCTGTAATCAAATTAGAGCAATAACGGGTTTACAATTTCCTATGTCTCCAGAGTTATTTTTGTTAAATATACTAAAAGGAATTAAGAGGAATGATCAAAAGAGATATGGAAGGCTTCTTTTATATATGATAACAGCGACCAGGCTATTGTATGTGAGTAAACGGAAAGTTAAAGAAATCCCAACATCCGAAGAATAGTTATTCAAGCTTCTTGACCTGTATGAAATGAATATGCCAACTATGCTCAGGCAAAATCGAAGTATAGACATGGTGAATCAAGAATGGCATGCTCTAAAACAGCAATTCTCAACCTGTGGGTCGTGATCCCTTTGGGGGTCGAACGACCCTTTCACAGGGGTTGCCTAAGACCATTAGAAAATACATATTTCCGATGGTCTTAGGCTCCATTTCCTCCTCGGTGGTGGTGCGCAAGCGCGAGCCACGCGTTCGCGTCCTCCTGCCCCCTGTTCAGAAGGGACTGAAATCGCTCCCCTTCTCCGCTACCGGGAGAACCTCCCATCTGACGGGCCAGCTTGGGGGGCGGCGGCAGCACGAGGGGTCCCCTCCTCGCCATGACCCCTGTCCCACTCGCCACAGAGGGGGGTGCTGCGGAAGGGCTGGGGGGCCGCAAGGCGACACTTTCCCGGGGGGGAGCTGCACCCGGCGCAAAAGACAAAGGTGCTGGGATTCCTCTCCCCCTGGCCAGGGTCGACACTTTGGAAACTTTTCCCACACTGCCCCCCCAGCGGAAACGAGAGCGAAACAGAAGCAGAGCCCGGGAGGTTTTTGGAGTTTTTTCCCGGGGGAGACGTGTGGCTCCTCTTTCCCTCCCTGTCTGCCCTCCCTGTTCCTGGCCGGCGAGGCGGCCTTTGCCAGTGGGGGGAGGCATTGTAAATAATAAATAAATAATTTTATGGTTGGGGGTCACCACAACCTGAGGAACTGTATTAAAGGGTCGCAGCATTAGGAAGGTTGAGAACCACTGCCTAAAAAGTGTATGGAAAGAGAGATGGGGAGAAACATGTCTTTTAGAACTGTAAATAATAAAATAGAGTTGTAAAATCATTTTATATATTATGTTACCTTTTATTTTCATAATCTTATGTCGCTCACATTATTTCTTTCTCCTTTTCTATTTTCTTTTTTCTTTTCTTTTCCTTTCCTTTCCTTTTTTCTTTTTCTTTCCCTTTCTTTCCTCTTTTTTCCCCTTTTTATTTTTTCCTTCTTTTTTTCCTTCTTATATTGTTTATATTTGTATCTCTCTTGTATTTCTTCCTTTTTTTGTTTTGTTAAATCTAAATTTAATTAGATTCTTACATTAGATTTTCATAACAATATTCTAGGATAAGAAATAGTGAATATATAGAATAGGTCTTGGTTGGGGTATAATAATTGTTAGGGTAAAATAACAATTTTTCTTCTAGGTTATATTAGTTATAGACAAACTCAAAATTATCTAATTATTGATCTATTTCATTTATATCTTTTTGGGGGGTATAATTGAGTATTGAATAATACTGTAATGTTGGATTCGTATTGTTGGTTGATATATTTTATGGAGTGTACGGTAACATATACATCTATTGTATACGATTTATATTTATTGTGCTGATTTGTAATGATGGTTGAACTTAATAAATAAACATATAAAAACAACAACAACAACAACAACAACAAAACAATTATTGTCAGGAATTTTTCCCTAATATTTTCAAAATCTCTCTCTCTCTCTCTCTCTTTGTAATTTCAATCCACTAGACTATATTCTGTCCTTTGGAGCAGAAGAAAACAAGTTTATATGTTTTTTATATGGCAGCCTCAAAAAAGTTTGAAGAAGGCTATCCTGTTACATCTGAATCCTCTTTTCCAGGATGCCTATACTCTGTGCTTATAAGATTTGGTTTCCAGGCTCTTTACCATCTTGGTTGCTGATCTATGAATAGATTTGAGCTCTTTGATAACGTTCTTTAGTGGTGGTGTCCAGAACTAGACATCTCAGTCTGGTTATTATATTTCCATTGATGCAGACAAGAACTGCATTACCTTTTTTGCCACAACATTACACTCTTGACTCATGTTTTCCTTGTGCTCTTCTGAGACTCCGAGAGGCTTTTCGCACATACTGCTGTCAAACCAGAGTCACCCATCCTCTGTTTGTGCATTTCCATCCTAAATTTATCCCTCTTGAAGTTTGTTCTGTTAGCTTTGGTCCTATTGTCCAGACTGTTAAGGTCATCTTGAATCCCAGTTCTGCCTCCTGCCCCTTCTTAGTTTGGTATCATATACAAATTTAATTCACACATCTCTTTTATTCCTATTTTCAGGTAATTTACAAAAGATGTTGAACAACATCAGGCCCAGGACAGAACTCTGCTGTACACTATTCATTACTCCTTTCATGATGATGAAAGGTGAATTTGCTCTGGGAATGGTCCATCAACCAGCTACAAATCCACCTAATGGTAGCATTGTCCAGAAAGGGGCAGCCTGGACCGCAAGGGAAGTTACTTTTCTATTGCTAATTGAGTTGAAATTTTATTACCTGCTTTTTATTGCTCTTTGT